>CM076583.1:1012334117-1012474540 GCA_034641835.2 Pinus albicaulis
AGTTTAAATTTGTTAACTATCTTTTCGGTGACAATTTAAATCTAAAACTATTTAAATGAAAGGTGGTTCTTATGCATTAATTATGAGCTTAAAATCTCTTTGGATTTCCTCCTTCCAAAAATTCTTAGAATAGTTCACAAATAATCATAAGGTCGGAATGGATATTTTCCAACAACCTCGAGAAGGACATCAATCTATGGGACTCAACGATTCCCAAAGATTCAGGATCAGCGATTCGCTTTCATGAGTTTTAAGGATCAGCGATTCGCTTACATGCGTTTTGGCCGTGAGAATACTTAAGGTAAGTATCATACCGTTGAGGCATAATTGATAGTTTTGTGTCATCAACCCTTTTATTCAAATTCTTTTGGTTACATTTTGATATTGGATTGAACATTGTGACACCCTTCAATACTTTTAAACACTAGGATGACTAAGAAAACAAATTAACAAAAGGTGGCCATGAACATTACATTCCATGTATGAAAAGATAATTTGCTTTTAGACCATGGTTATATTTTTTATAAAATTAGATCTCTTAACAAAAAAAAATACAAGTAAAATTTACTCATATTAGAGTATTAGTAGGATCTTTCCTAGTAGGATTAGATCATTTTATTAAGTTATAATATGTGTATGGAGTCTTATTCATATGAGGAAATATAATAATTATGGGGCTTGAGTATGTCTTTGACAAACACCTATTTATTGAAGCTTGGTGACGGGAGGGATTCAACTAATACTATATTGTGTTTTTTTATACCATTTATGGAATAAGAAAGAGTTTGTATTTAAAATTTTACAATTTTTGCGTCGAGAGGCGCTCTACAACCTAGTATATAGGGATGTGTAGATGTAACGTGTGTAATGTAAACTTTTGATATGTCGGGCTCAATATATAGAGATGTGTAGATGTAATGTGTATAATGTAAACTTTTGATATGTCCGGCCCAATATATAGAGATGTGTAGATGTAATGTGTGTAATGTAAACTTTTGATATGTCAGAGTGTATGAGTAATGTAAACTTTTGATATATTTACCACTTTAATACCATGGGCTGAATAACATGGGCCAAATACCATATTGATAAAAGAGGTATGGTAAATAAATAAAATATAAATAAACCATATATATGGTAAATAAATAAAAAGGATTTTTATATTTACTCCATAATCCTATTTATTGCGCCGAGAGGCACATTCTATAGCCCAGTATGACTCCAATGTGTAAGTATGTCAGAAGCCAAAAAAAAATGTCGGCTTGAACAATAGCTTACATAAAAATATAAATTAAAAATTAAAAATTTATTAAAAATAAATTTAAACGATATAAATTTAAAATATGAAGAGTTTACTAACACTCAAAAAGAAGATATGGTAAATAAATAAAATATGGTAAATACGTAAAAATATAAATAAACCGTAGGTATGGTAAATAAATAAAACCTCTTTTTATATTACTTAGGAGGTATGGTAAATAAATGAAAATATAAATAAACTAGAGGTATGGTAAATAAATAAAACCGATTTTTATATTTACTCAATAAACCACTTTATATTTACAAAAACTCAAAAACATGTTTTATTTAGATGAAGCCTATGGGACAAATTATTATTAATACCATGGGCCAAATACCATGGGACAAACTATTAATAATACCATGGGAAAATACCATGGGCCAAATAATATATTTATAAAATAGGTATGGTAAATAAGTAAATATGAAAGAGGTATAAAGAGGTAAGGTAAATAAATAAAAATATATCAAATACGATTAGAAATCAAGATCTAATTATATATGAAGTATAAGGGTCAAATACCATGGACCAAATTATTATTAATACCATGCAAAAAAAAAAACATTATTAACCCTAACATTAATATTAAAATATTAATATTATTAAATTTAATATGTTAGATTAATAGAATATTAAATTTATTATATTGTAATATATATTAATATATCATGATATATGATAAAGGTGGAGAAATAGGGGGAGTGACAAGAGAGATATGAAGGGAGAAGAGGAATGAAGAGAGAGAGAGAGAGAGAAGAGTGAGATAGTTAGAGAAGGGTAAGAGAGGGAGAGGGAGACATAAAGATGGAGGTGGGAGAGAGATAAGGAGAGAGGGAGGGAGAATGAGAGAGGATTGGAGGGTAGAGAGTGAGAGAGAGAGAAAGAAGGGGGAAGGGAGAGGGAGGTAGGAGAGAAAGGGAGAGAGAGAAAGGATGAGAGGTGGAGGAGAGAAGGAGGGATAGAGAGATGGAGCTAGAGGCAGAGCGAGGAAAGGAAGAAGAAATACATAGAGAGGGAGTGACAAGGGATAGATGGAGAGAGAGTGTGTATGCTTATGGGTGGGATAAAGATACATAGGAGTTATGGAGACAAGGGGGAGAGAAGGAGAAAGGGATAGAAATAGTAAGATAGTTGGAGAGTGAGATAGAGTGATGGGGGAAGAGAGAGGATTGCAGGACAAAGAGAGAGAGAAAGAAAGAGAGTTGGGGGTTCAAATAGAAGGAGGTGAGAGAGGAATGATGAGAGAGAGGAAGAGAGTAATGGGGGAAGAGAGGATTGTAGGGGAGAGAGAGAGAGAGAGAGAGAGAAAGAGAGAGAGAGATGGGGGAAGATAAAGGGAGGTAGGAGATAAAGGGAGAGAGAGGAAGGAAAAGGGAGGGGAATTGAAAGAGAGGAGGAGAGAGGGAGGGATAGAAATATGGATTTGGAGGGGGAGAGAGGGAGGGATTGAGAGATGGAGAGAGAGAGAGAGAGATGGGGGAAGAGAAAGGGAGGTAGAAGAGAAAGGGAGAGAGAGGAAGGAAAGGAGAGGGGACTTGAAAGAGAGGAGGAGAGAGGGAGGGATAGAAATATGAATTTGGAGGGGAAGAGAGGGAGAGATTGAGAGATGGAGCTGGATGAGGAGAGAGGGAGGGAAGAATAAATACATAGAGAGTGAGTAGTGGGGAGAGAGGGGGAGTGACAAGGGAGAGATGAAGAGGGAGTGTGTATGTTTTGGGGTGATAAAGAGACAAATAAGGAGATATGGAGAAAAGGGGGGAGAGAAGGAGAGAGAGAGTCATATGGTAACAAAGTTGGAAGGCGAAGATAGAGAGAGAGAGGGGGGGGAGAGAAAGGAAGAGAGAGAGTGAAGAGAGGTAGGGAAAGAGATATGAAGATGGAGAGGGAGAGAGGGGGAGGTAAGAATAAAGACATAGAGGGTGAAAGGTGGGGAGAGAGAGAGAGGGAGTGATAGATAGATAGATAGATTGGAAAAAGAGAGTTTATGTTTTGGAGTTGATATAGAGAGATAGAGTGAGATATAGATATAGATGTAAGGTGAAGAGAAAAAAAGATAGATGGAGAGAAGGAGGGAGGGACAAGGAAATTGATAGATATGGAGTGAGAGAGAGTGTGTTTATGGTGGGGTGAGATAAATAGAAAAAGAAGGAGAGATGGATGGATATATAGATATATATGGGGGAGATAGGGAAGAAGGTTTCCTTCCATATATGCATTGATTTCAGCGTAGATGGTGATTTATAATCCTATTTGATTTCTTGCACTAGATGAATTGATTTTGGTGTAGATGTTGATTTCTAATGATATTTGATTAATTACACTAGATGGATTGATTTTAATGTAGATGGTTTCTAATCCTATTTGATTGCTTGCACTAAATGCATTAACTTCAGTGTAGATGATGATTTCTAATCCTATTTGATTGATTTCACTCGATGCATTAATTTTGATGTAGATTTTGATTTTTTGTTATATTTGATTTCTTTCACTAGATGAATTGATTTCAATGTAGATTATTTTTAATCCTATTTGATTGCTTGCACTGAATGGATTGATTTCAATGTAGATGGTGATTTCTAATCCTATTTGATTGCTTTCACTAAATGCCTTGATTTCAGTGTAGATGGTGATTTCTAATCTTATTTGATTGCTTGCACTATATGCATTAATTTCAATGTAGATGTTGATTTACAATTATATTTGATTGCTTCCACAAAATGCATTGATTTAAATGTAGATGATTTATAATCCTATTTGATTCCTTGCATTAAATGCATTTATTTCAGTGTAGATGGTGATTTCTAATCCTATTTGATTGCATGCACTGGATGCATTGATTTCAGTGTAGATGTTGGCTTTAAATCCTATTTTCCTACTTGCACTAGACTCATTTATTTGAGTGTAGATGTTGATTTCATATCATATTTCATTACTTGCATTATATGCATTGATTTTAGTGTAGATGTTGTTTTCTATTATTATTTGATTTCTTGCATTAGTTGCATTGATTTCAGTGTATATGTTGATTTCTAATTTGATGTATGATGGTACATTAATTTTAAATTCATTGGATTAATAGTGTGTGTGCAATGATTTCAGTGTAAGCACAAAAAATTATTGACAATGTACATTGATTTTTGTGTTATAGTAATTCAACCTATTAATATTGGAGAGCAAGAGAGACAAGGTATGATGTTTACTACAACATCTCGAGCTAAATATTTAAATGGTTTACGATTCCAACTGTCCTTTTCAAATAATCAATATGAAAATATGACAAAACTAACATGGGTGAAAATAAGAATAGTAGAAGAAAATAGTTTGAAATTGATCACAATGAAGACTATTCGTAATTGAATACATTCTTATTATTCACAGTTTCTATCATTCAATATTATTACATTGTCACTTTGCATTCAAAATTTTATTTCATCATTAAAGTTATTTTACAATATTTATCATCTCAACAAACTGAGGTAACTAATCAAATTTAAAATTAAAATGACTCAATAAATCTCAGACATATTTAACATACTTAAAATGGTTATGTTAATATTAGATGTATTTATATATTATTGATAAAATTAAGCATGTGTTCCTCATATTATCGATAGATTTTCCTTGGTCGCACACGACTGAAACCAGCCTAGATCCATCTTAACTCCGAATCTATCAAGCGTTGAGAGGGATCAAATCTTTCGAGGTGAAAATCTTTCCTCAAGTTTTGCACTCAAAAAAGAGGTTTTCACCTTGAGAGATTTCATCCCTCTCGCTTTACTGATAGATGGGAGTTAAAAGATGGATCTGGAACATTGACTGACATCAAAAAAAGGTGGTTTTATTTAGGTGAATCCTGAGCTAAATACCATGGGCCAAATTATTTATTAATACATGCCAAAAAAACATTATTAACCCTAATATTAATATTATTATTATTATTAATTCTAATATTCACATTATTATATTATAATATTAATATTATTAAATTTAATTAATGTAAACTTTTGATATATCCGAGTGTGTAGAAATGTACCACTTTAATACCATGGGCTGAATACCATGGGCCAAATACCATATTTATAAAAGAGGTATGGTAAATAAATAGAAAATAAATAAACCATAGGTATAGTAAATAAATAAAAAGTACACTATATGCATTGCCTATCTGTAACACTAAACATGTAAACGTAAATGTAAAAATAATGTTTAATATTTATCATTTAAAATTTAATCTAATTAATCTAATGTCGACCCTAATGAAAAATCACTTCTCTCCCTACATATATAAATTTAACACAGTGGGCCAAATACCATATTTTTCTATTTCTCTTCCATTTTATATTGGAGGGAAAAGAGAAAGAGGGAGAGAGAAGAGAGATGGGGCAAGAGAGAGGGAGGTAGGAGAGGAAGGGAAAGAGAAGAAGGAAGAGAGAGAGGACAAGAGAGGGAGGGAGATAGGAGGAGAGAGGGAGGGATATAGAGATGGAGTTGGAGGGTGGGAGAAGGAGGGAAGAATAAATACATAGAGAGAGCGAGAAGTGGAGAGAGAGAGGGAGTGACAAGGGAGAAATAGAGAGAGTATGTGTATGTTTGGGGGTGAGATAAAGAGAAAAATAAGGAGATATGGAGGGAATGGGGGGAGAAGGAGAGAGGCAGGGATATAGTAACATAGTTGGAGGGTGAAGAGAGGGAGAGAGAGGGAGATAGAGAGAGATATATATGTGGAAGAGAGAGGAAGAGAGTTACGAGGGAAGAGAGAAAATTGGAGGGCAAAGAAAGAGAGAGAGAGAGGAGGAGAGAGAGAGGGAGATAGAGAGAGATATAGATGTGGAAGAGAGAGGAAGAGAGTTACGGGGGAAGAGAGAAAATTGGAGGGCAAAGAAAGAGAGAGAGAGGAGGAGAGAGGGAGGGAGATAGAAGGAGAGATGGAAGGATGGAGAGATGGAGTTGGAGGGGGAGAGAGGGAGGGAAGAAGGAATACATAGAGAGTGAGAAGTGGAGAGAGAGATGAAGTGACAAGAGAGATATGGAGAGAGTGTGTATATGTTTTGGGGTGAGATAAAGAGATAAAGAAGGAGATATGGAGAGAAGGAGAGAGGGAGGGATATAGTAACATAGTTGGAGGGTGAAGAGAGAGGGAGATATATATGTGGGAAAGAAATGGAGAGAGAAGAAGGAAGAGGGAGGATGTGAGAGAGTGGAGAGATGGAGGGAAAGAGAGATGTAGTTCGAGGGGGAAGATAGGGAAGTAGATGGTAATTTATAATCCTATTTGATTGCTTGCACTAGATGCATTGATTTCAGTCTAGATGTTGATTTTAGTGTATAAGAGGAGAGATGGAGGGAAAGAGAGATGTAGTTGGAGGGGGGAGATAGGGAAGATGATTTCTTGCACTCGATGCTTTGATTTCAGTGTGGATGGTGATTTATAATCCTATTTTTTTTGCACTATATGCATTGATTTTAGTGTAGATGTTGAGAGAGAGAGAGAGAGAGAGTAACATAGTTGGAGGGTGAAGAGAGAGGGAGATATATATGTGGGAAATAAATGGAGAGAGAGGAAGGAAGAGGGAGGATGTGAGAGAGTGGAGAGATGGAGGGAAAGAGAGATGTAGTTCGAGGGGGGAGATAGGGAAGTAGATGGTGATTTATAATCCTATTTGATTGCTTGCACTAGATCCATTGATATAAGTGTAGATGTTGGTTTCTAATATTATTTTATTACTTGCACTAGATCCATCGATTTCAATATAGATGTTGATTTCTAATCTTATTTGATTCCCTGCATTAGATGCATTGATCTCAGTGTAGATGTTGTTTTGTAATCTTATTTGATTGTTTGCATTAGGTGCATTGATTTCAGTGTTGACGTTGATTTCTGATTTGACGTAATTGGATGTACATTGATGGTACATTAATTTTAAAGTGATTGGATTAAGATTGTGCATTGATTTCAGTGTAAGCACACAAACTATTAGCAATGTACATTAATATGATGATTTCTAATTCTATTTGATTGCTTACACTAGATGCATTGATATCAGTGTAGATGTTGGTTTCTAATCTTATTTTCTTACTTGCACTAGATGCATTGATTTCAGTGTAAATACATATAATATCAAACTCTGGATCCAGTAATGTATTTACATAGGGAGCAAGAAGTGGAGAGAGAGAGAGGGAGTGACAAGGGAGAAATAGAGGAGTATGTGTATGTTTGGGGGTGAGATAAAGAGAAAAATAAGGAGATATGGAGGGAATGGGGGGAGAATGAGAGAGGGAGGGATATAGTAACATAGTTGGAGGGTGAAGAGAGGGAGAGAGACGGAGATATAGAGAGAGATAGATGTGGGAGAGAAAGGGATAGAGGGGAAGGAAGAGAGAGAGGATGTGAGAGAGTGGAGAGAGGGAGAGAAAGAGAGATGGATTTGGAAGGGGGAGAGAGGGAAGATATTTCTTGCACTCGATGCATTGTTTTCAGTGTGGATGGTGATTTCTAATCCTATTTTTCTTGCACTATATGCATTTATTTTAGTGTATATGTTGCGAGAGAGAGAGTGTGCGTGTGTGTTGGGGGAGGAAAGAGGATTGGAAGGTAGAGAGAGAGAGAGAGAGACAGAGAGGAAGGTAGGAGAGGAAGGAAAAGAGAGATGGCATGAGAGAGAGGAAGAGAGTTATGGGGGAAGAGAGAAAATTGGAGGGAAAAGAAAGAGAGAGAGGAAGGACGAGAGAGAGGAGGAGAGAGGGAGGGAGATGGAAGGATGGAGAGATGGAGTTGGAGGGGGAGAGAGGGAGGGAAGAAGGATTACATAGAGAGTGAGAAGTGGAGAGAGAGATGAAGTGACAAGGGAGATATGGAGAGAAGGAGAGAGGGAGGGATATAGTAACATAGTTGAAGGGTGAAGAGAGAGGGAGATATATATGTGGGAAATAAATGGAGAGGGAGGAAGGAAGAGGGAGGATGTGAGAGAGTAGAGAGATGGAGGGAAAGAGAGATGTAGTTCGAGGGGAGAGATAGGGAAGTAGATGGTGATTTATAATCCTATTTGATTGCTTGCACTAGATGCATTAATTTCAGTGTAGATATTGATTTCAGTGTAGAGGAGGAGAGATGGAGGGAAATAGAGATGTAGTTGGAGGGGGGAGAGAGGGAAGATGATTTTTTGCACTCGATGCATTGATTTCAGTGTGGATGGTGATTTCTAATCCCATTTTTCTTGCACTATATGCATTGATTTTAGTGTATATGCTGAGAGAGAGAGAGAGAAACATAGTTGGAGGGTGAAGAGAGAGGGAGATATATATGTGCGTAAGAAATAGAGAGAGAGGAAGGAAGAGGGAGGATGTGAGGGAGTGGAGAGATGGAGGGAAAGAGAGATGTAGTTCAAGGGGGGAGATAGGGAAGTAGATGGTGATTTATAATCCTATTTGATTGCTTGCACTAGATGCATTGATATCAGTATAGATGTTGGTTTCTAATTCTATTTTATTACATGCACTAGATCCATTGATTTCAATATAGATGTTGATTTCTAATATTATTTGATTACCTGCATTATATGTATTGATCTCAGTGTAGATGTTGTTTTGTAATCTTATTTGATTGTTTGCATTAGGTGCATTGATTTCAGTGTAGACGTTGATTTCTGATTTGATGTACATTGATGGTACATTAATTTTAAAGTGATTGGATTAAGATTGTGCATTGATTTCAGTGTAAGCACACAAAATTATTAATAATGTACATTAATATTTGTGTTATAGTAAATCAACCTATTAATATTGAAGAGCAAGAGAGACAATGTATGATGTTTAGTACAATAGTTCAAGCTAAATATTTAAATGGTTTATTATTTCAATTGTCCTTTTCATATAATCGATATGAAAAGATGACAAAACTAACAAGGGTGACAATTAGAATAGAAAAAGAAAATAATTTGAGATTGATCACAATGAAGACTATTTGTAATTGACTACATTCTTATTATTTTAATTTTCTATCATTCAACACTGTTGCATTGTCACTTTGCATTCAAACAAATTATTTCGTCATTAAATTTATTAACAATATTTATCATCTCAAAAAACTAAGGTAACTAAGAAAATTTTAAAATTAAAATGACCAATAAATATCATACATATTTAGCATATATAAAATTATTATATTTATATTATCTGTATTTACATATTATTGATAAAATTAATCATATTTTCGATATATTTCCCTTGGCCGCACACGACTGAAACTAGCCTAGATCCATCTTAACTCTGGATCTATCAAGCGCCGAGAGGGATCAAATCTCTCAAGGTGCAAACCCTTCCTCAAGTTTTGCACTCAAAAAAGGAGGTTTGCACCTCTAGAGATTTGATCCCTCTCGGCGCTTGATAGATCCAAATTTAAGATGGATCTAGGTTGGTGTATTTAAAATAAGGATATATAATTTTAATTTAATTAGATGTGTTATTTATATTTTAAAAAATAAAGAGAAAAGTGAGATTTAAAATGGTTTATTGGACTCTAAGAAGGAAAGAGATTATTTGAAATTCTTTGCATTTTAAAATCATCATAAATGTGTTCAATTAAAAACTCAAAAATCTTGGTAAGGTTACAAATATTTTGAAATTTAAAAATAAGTAATTATATGATGGATAATTTAAGTGAAAGTTCTTTTCATCTTCAACAATTTTAAAGGTGAGAGACTTTTTATTTTTTTAAACCAGAAAGAGTATTTATATTATATAAATTTGTGTCTTTCTCATGGAAAATACATCGGGATGTACATATCAGATCCTTTAGTGTTTCTATCATTTTTCTCTTGTATAAGAGGTATTCAATATTTTCATCATAAGCATATTTATGGGAAACAAAATGGGGGATATTGTAGGTGTAGACCTTGCATAATTGCCTCAGCAAAAGAAAGCATTTACAAACATATATTATTGGATAAAATGAAATCCTTGATAACTATAAACTTGTTACCGTCTTGAGAAGCCTCAATTAAATTCGGGCATTTGGAAATTGGTTGCAAACTTATACTTACTTCTTCACTGAAGTTTGTTGTGAATTTCTTTAACTGGTCCTTTAGCTCCTCGGTTTCTTTTCGCAGGGCATCCAATTCATCTAAATGGTATCCTACTCTTCCCTTCAAATGTTTCACATCATCCATCTCATTTCTTGTAGTCGCATCTTGATCATATTGTTTCAATCTGAGAGTAAAAAGGTCCAACTACATTGCATCAACTTTATGTGCCAATATAACAATGAGAGCTTTGTATTTGCATCCTTTTATTGCATTAAGAGGTTTTGTTTAATTTTCCATGAGCCCTAGATATGGTTTGAGGCTACTCACACACACAAACACACCAGGAACCCTCATATTTCAAGCACTTTGCACAACAGAAAATCTTCAACGGTTAAATCAATTAAGTAAATAAAGATTTGAGCCCAAATCTCAATTATTTTATTGGTCCATCAATAAAAGAATCTTGGGGCTTCCACACCAGGGATCATGGCCCTCAATCACTAGTACAGCTAGTATACACAATATACAAAACTAGGGCTTGTGATCTGCTTCTTTAGATCTGCAATCTACCCAAAAAGACAAAAACAAATACACATGACTTACTTGTTGAACATGTCCTTTTACCACCAATCCTTTCAGTCTTCATTTTCCCTTGACACTTGGTTTTCCTTTTCCATCAATACTCAGTGATCTGGATCCTTCTAGATCTCTATCAAACTGAGCTTCTCATAGGGTATTCATCCTTAAAATACTCTACATAATCAACACAAATTGTTCAGCTACTCACAGTCATTAAGTCTTACAAGATGACTATACATTAGCCCTTAATACACGTTGTTCACAATTTCATTTGTGAACAAACTTCAAGATCTACACTTAGCAATCCATCTTCTCCTAGCATATCAACCCGTTCTCACTATCTCACGACATTCTCCCTACTTGAGGAACTTTGTTGCCTTTGTTTTACATCTAAGGTCAATCTCAGTTGCCTTTAGGACTTAGGTCCTCTACGGACCTCATGCACACTGAACCTACGGTATTTCGTCCTCCTATAATGGAAGATTTGAGGTTGTTTAGGCATTTTAATAGGGATATGACCCTCCTCCCTTAACACAAAACAAAACCAGACTACAAACCGAATTTGTTGCGATCTCTTCCTCTTTGTTTTGGCCTGGATGGAGCCCTCTTAGGGCACAGATCACACACAAAATATCGGCCTAGATTCCTGGGAAAACTCGTCATGTTTTCTTCACAAAACAAACCATAAACCCTAGTTGTGGGCGTCTCTAACATTTTGTGTCTCTCTTTCTTAGGCTAATACAGACATAAGATAATTGTTATTGTGTTTGAGCTCTGACTCACTCAGGGATCCCTTTAACTTGTCATCAAATGGCCCTTTAACACTTCATCTTGCACGATCCAATCTACTAAAAAACCTCCTAAAGGTTCTCGACCCTTCCAACAGCCTCCAAACCAGGATCGTGTCTCTTTGTTAAGCCTTTTCTTCATACTGAGACATCTTTAAAAGCCTCAGTAGTTGGATAAATCTACTACAATGGCCTATATTAGGCCCTAAACATAACTCAATCTAATCTATAACATTCAAATAAATTTATCCCTCTTACATTTCAACTTATCTTTGACTCGGCCCTCTCAAAACAGCAGATATTGGCCTCCATGAATAGATCTTGTCCCTTTTAGGGCACTCCTAGCACAAGAGAGGCCACATATCTCTTGCACATAATGTGTCTTATGAACCTCACCTTAGGCACCTTTTACACTTTTCCTTTGATCACTTAGGATACCTTTTAGATATATGGTTTTAGCCTCTTTGACCCATAGAACATTTAATTATTTCTCTTTTGGTCCTAAAGCCAAAATTTGAGTCTTAAAATCAACTTTTGGGTAAATCACCCCACAAACTACAATTTGGTTGGTTTTCCTCTCTTAGAAATACCTTTCGAGCTACCCAAAATCTAAAACTCTCTCTTAGTAAGGAAGGTATTTCCTTCACTCCTCCAGCTCCATGACTTTCCATGCATGCCCATGACCTCCTTGAATGAGTCATGACTTTCCTTGTGTGACCATATCCATCCTCATATGTGCCACAACTTCTTTGTACTAGGCCTAGTTTTGTCTTCCATGGTGCATGAGTGTTCTCGCATGCAACATGGATTTTCAGGTGTGACCCATCCATGTCCTCACAAGATCTATAACTTTCCTTTCACCGCCATGAATATCCTTGCATGATTTGTGATTGTCCTTGCATGGGTTTAAAAACTTCTCGAACTCATTAGAATCCAATGATTCAAACTTCCATAGGGAAGACTCCCTTTGAAGCTAGACTCCCTCTGAGTCTACACAATCTACACTGGAACACATTACTTCTTGTGCACACTCTAATCCACATGATCATCAAAGTAGCTCTGATACCATGTTGATTTTTTCCTTGGGCCCTAGATCTATTCTAAGGAAATTCACACACACAAACACACTAGGAACCCTTAAATTTCAAGTACTCTGCACAGCGAAAATATTCAGTAGTGAAATTGATTAAGTACATAGATATTTGAGCCCAAAGCTATATTATTTTATTAGTCCATCAATAAAAGAATCATCAGGCTCCTATGTTAGGGATCATGGCCCTCGATTAGTAATACAACTAGTATACACAGTATACTAAACGAGGACTTGTGATCGGCTTCTTTAGATTCGCAATCTACCCAAAAAGACAAGAACAAATACACATGACTTACTTGTTGAAGATATTCTTTACAGCCATCACTTTCATTCTTCATAATGTTGAGTACTCGGAATAGGAACTACAACAGCCATTTTTGTGTCGACGTTTCAAGTCTATAATAAGACTCAATGTCAAGACAAATCCACAAAGAAGAGCAAGGAAGAAGGGAATAAATAGTGAATGGAAGGATGATAAGTGAGAAAGGGCCGACAAATTAACCCTGAAATTGTTTTAGGGAGGGAATGAAAAGAATATATATATATATATATATATATATATATATATATATATATATATATATTAAGGGTAATTTTATCAGAAATTGAAAATTTTATTAATAATAATAATTGCCATTATAGTTGCCCGAAGGGGCATGGTCTAGTGGCCAGCGGACGTACTGTTAAGGCTTTTGTCCTATTAAGCAGGTCACGAGTTCGAGCCTCGTCTTATCCGAGTACCGTTGCTGCACGTTGGGCGGTCCTTGAGAGGTTATAGTGGTAGCCGGGGGGTTTGACCCCACACCTCGCGTGTGAAATCTCTCTGATGTTGCTGATTCCTCTGACTTAAAAAAAATAAATAAATAAATTGTCATTATAGTTTATATCAAGGATAATACTCATTAATAAATTTAATAATCTTTTTATTATTATGAGAATTAATTATTATCATTAGTGGTAATAACTATGACTTATTATTAATAATGAAGTTAATTAATCATATAATATTTTTATTATTATCTTTATGGATTAATAATCATTATACTTTAATAAAGTCAATATAATTATTAATATCATAATTGTTTATTAATATTGACAATAATTTTTAATTATTAGGGTCAATAAATGCTAAAGTTAGGGTTTAATTATTATGATGTATGTTATTAATGATTAAAGGGATATGCACATTTTTACTAATTATTAAATTAAATTACAAAGAATAAAGTTAATAGTTTTTATTAATGAACTATTAACTTTAATCTTAAAATAAGATATTAGTATAATATAGGGATGAATTGTTCCTACTATTAGTTAGGGATTTTTAAGGATGGAATGGAAGGAATATGGGAAGATTATGCAGGGGAAGATTTTTGAGGGGATGAGTGTGAGGAAGAGGGTAGGAGGGAGAGGCTTAATAGGGAAACAAATAAGGGGAGGAGGGAAAGTTGTTCAGTCTTGGTTGTGAGCTTCGGGGTCTTGAGTGAGTAAGGGGATCCAACTTCTTCTTACTTCCAAACCTTGTCTCTATTAAGATTGTGAGGATGTTTTATAATTTCAAGAGCTTCCCATATTTTTTCGTTTATATTAATGCTTCTCTCTTCTCTCTAGCAATTCTCTTAGAGTCTTCAAGGAAAATATGGTGACATGTTTTGTTGAGTGTTCTACAAGTGTTGAAGACCTAGTCCTGTTATTTTTTATGTCAACGCAATGCTCTTTGAATCTTATTTTGAATGATCTTCATGTCTCTCCAATGTAACAATCCCCACATGAACACGTGACTTTGTAAATACCTTTTTGTTGGAGGTGATCCGGATTGTCTTTAACTGATCTCATCTTGTGTCTTATAGTAAACAAGGGTTTAAAAGAGGTTCCAATATATTTCTTTCTAAGAACCTTGGCAAGTTTATCAGTGACTCCTTGAATGAATGGTAGATAATTCTTATTGTTAGAAGCTTATGAGCTTGTTGTAGGGGGTCTTACTCCATTTCTAGTTTTAACTCTTTTTATTGTCTTAATGATGTCCTTATTTTTATACCCAATGCTTGTAAAGACCTTTCTTAAATACTCAATTTCTTCTTCAACATTATTAGTGCTTGATATTTGTAAAGCTCTAGTGAAGAGGTTTTTTAGCACCCCCATCTTTTGAGCTGGGTGATGGTGATATTTTGCATGAAGGTAGTTATCAATGTGTGCTTTCTTTCTGAACACCTTGTGTCCAAGTGATCCATATTCATTTCTAAGGAGGATAATGTCCAAGAATGGGATGTTTTTTATTTTCTTCTATTTCCATTTTGAATTTGATATCAATATACATACTGTTAAGGTGGTCTACAAAGTTACTCAACTCCTTGTCCCCATTAGGCCAATTTACACTAGTTTCATCAATGAACTTGATCCAGAAATTAGGTTTCGATGGAAAGGTATCAAGGCATTTCTTTTAAAATGTCTTCATAAATAGGTTGGCTACTATAGGGGATAGTGGGGATCCCATAGCTACTCCTGATGTCTACTCAAATAATTCACCCTGGAAGGTGAAGAACATAGAACACGGACATATTTCCACAAGATTTGTAGTCTGGGGGACTATGACCTATTTTACCACTTGGACAACATAAAAACTAACAATATTATTACTAGTATCTAAATTTTCTTTCTTTATAAGCTCTATATAATGGTTGGAGTATTTAATGTAAGAATTGGTCTTGCCAACCAAAGGGGCTAAGTTGCTAGCAACATATTTTTCTAATTCATATGTGGGTGCCCCAATAGTGTTGATAATGGGTTTTATGGGGGCACCTACTTTATGAATTTTTTGGGCTGCATAAATTTGCGGGATGATTTCACTGTTAGGGGAAAGGTGTTTCTGCATTATTTCATCAAGGTTGGAATCCTTTATGGCCTTTTTAACCATCCTAGTAATATTGTAAATATGGTTTTCCTTAACCTTCTTGTAGTTTTCACTAATGTACAGGTGGTCTCACATTTTGGTGATAGATTCCTCTTTATCTATTACTACTATTGCCCCTCCCTTGTCTGACTTTAAGATTACAATGTTATCGTCATTTATCAAGCTTCTTAGGGCCATTAACTTTCCATAGTTCAAATTGTTATTCGAACGTTTTTCTTTTCTTAATATGGACACACAATCTTGTCTCATTAGCTCTTTATCCCCTTCCCTTAGATTTTATATCCCATCTTCAAGGCTACAGATAATTTCTTCTGTCAGTATATGGTTGGGGGCTATGGAAAAGTTTAGGCATTTATTTAATACCTTTGCTTCCTCATTTCTTAATTCATAAGAAGAAATGTTAACAACCTTTTTGTTACTTATATTTTAAGGAGATGTGTGAGATTCCTTTTAAGGCTCGTCTTTTATTACATTTCGGCCTTCATTAGAGCCCATGGATGGAAAATCACCATTTTTACAATTATTTTATTCTATGTATGCATGTTGACTGCTAATGTTGGTCTTGTTGTTAGCCATATTAATTGATTCTACTCCTACGTTTGCAGGATCCATACCAATGGTTGTGTTAATGCTTGTTCTATTCAAATCGACTTCAAAGATGAGGTCGATCTGTTGGTCATTTTCTACACTTTTTGCGTTAACCACGTTCTCGACTCTCTGACACCCGCTTAAATGATCCTTACTGGAGTTCTTTCCTAAGCCCGATACATTGTTAGTTTTTATTTTTGCGGTTTTATTTACACTTGCGTAGTGTTCATTAATCCCAATGATTGATTTTTTTGTGTATTTTGTTCTTTGCCGACCAATTGTACAAGATTTTAATTTATTAATTTTCTTTTCCTGTCTATCACGCACCCTACATCCTTCTTTATCAGCTTTAAGAGTCATTGTAGAATCAATGATGATCCATAAGTCAAATCAGATTATCTGTTCAAGTTCAAGATGTTTCCTAAGTGCCAATGATGACAGTCGGCCTACAGAGCATCGAATTTTATGAATTTCATAACGAATTAGGTGTTGATCAGCGGTTGTCATTGATGTCAACCGAAGCAGCACCAAGGGCTAACCCAATATTGCATGGGAATTTTCACCTAAAAAATTAATATACTCTGGGTCAATAATGATTTTGATGGTTTCTACTTGTCGAGATGTTTTCGTTGATATATGGCACGCCATGTAATTCTTCACGATTTGAGAGATATTCATGTTTGAAGTTTGTACCCCCAGTTAGTGGGCTAAAACCCCATGGGGTTGGGGCATGGGTCATTGAAAAGTCATAATTATTATTTTTTAAGCTCCTATAATCCCTCCCACGTTCACTTGTTGAAGCCCCTCTCAACTTAAGCATTTATATAAATTGTGATCTTCATTTCCTCCTTAGGCAAGGGATTTTGCCATCTGAAACAGGTCATCTTGGAATTTTCGCTCTAATTTTTTTTCTACGAAGGTTCAGAAGCTGAAATTTTTATGAGGAAAAACCGAAATCATGAGGAAGCTGCAGTAAAAAATTTAGATCAAGGTGCATAATATTTTTGGAGATATGATCTGTGGAAGTCAGGGTTTTTACAGGCTCCTGAAATTCATCTCAAAGAAGTGACCTTAGTAAATTCATCATAACTCTCTCTCTAAGTATCGTATTGGAATTCCGTAAAAAGTGGTGGATAGTTAACAGTGTTTCGTTTTCACTCTATCAATTTTAGAGACAAATGAAGAAACAGTGGCACGTGGCATGCCGTACATATGCACTCTACTAAAACGGACCATAATTAGGGCATTGTGAGAGATTGGGTATAACTATCTCTTGAAGAATCCAAATTGGGTCAGACCTGTGGCATTGGAAAGAAGACTCAGAGGACTACTACATGACCGAAAATCAGATATTGAGGATCTGAAATAACAGAGATACACCAGATTCAATATCGAGCTCCTAGAAGGCAATAAAAAGCTAGATCATGTGTTGTCAAGGGTTGCAAAGGACCAGACTTTCTATGGCAGCAAAGCAAAGCAAGGTGCAGCAGAGGGTAGCAAGACAAGAGCAGCAACCAAGGTGCATAACAGCAGCAAGAAGTTCATCATATGAAGTCTTCAAGTGGGTAGCACTGCATACAATCATTGTAAAGGTATCATTGTACTAAGTCATTGTAAATACATTATTGTAAAAATTGTACTAGTGTCTATCTGCCAAGGGTTGAAGAGGCAGTGTTGGGAGGTCTAGGATCTCATTAGGTGGTTGTGTCAAAGTTTTGGTTATGGTCTAGTATATCTTCTTCTTCTGCATCATTCTATATCATTGTAAAGTGGACCATTTTCCCTGGTACGGGAGTCCATTTTTCTTTTATTCTTCTATAGGGTGGTAGGGTGGTGCTAGGGTGAGTTGTAGCTCATTGGGTGTTGGGGCATCCATTCAGTTGACTACTGAATAATCTCGGGCGTTGTAGCATCCATCCAATGGGAGCTGGAGAAGAATGATTTTCTAGATTCTAGGAAGTTGGAGCTTTATTTTCAATTGGAATTGAATGTTAAAGAATTATTAGAAAAACATTAGGTGGTTTTTGTCTCGAAGTGGGTTTCCACCTTAAAAACTGTGTGCATTTTTGTTCCTCTTGTTTGCTGCTATCATTGTACAAACACTGATAATAATTGAAGATTAACTAATGCTCTAATTGAAAGGAATACTGATTCACCCCCCCCCCCCTCTCAATATTTCCAACATTAGGGACATGCACAGACGGTTAAATGCTTTGATGTTATGGTGCTTGTGCAGTCTATGTTTAATGGAGGCGAAGGAAGGAATTAGGTCAAAATCACGACAATGCTTGAGGAAGAATAGATAAGTCGCTCTTCTCTTAATTTTTACCCTAATCTTTTCGAGAGTATGAACCTGAGTCCATATGTCCCTTTCGTACATGGTACTAATGCGTGTTTGATGGTTTCTGTGTTGAGAATCTTGAGAATGTTGAGTGTTCATAATATGAATCACAGTAGCCATTTTTGTGTTGGTGTTTCATGTCTATAAAAATTCTCATCGTCGGGAAAAATACACAGAGAAGAGCAAGGATGAAGGGAATAAATAGTGAATGGAAAGATGAGAAGTAAGAAAGGGTCGACCATATAACCCTAAATTTATTTTAAAGAGGTAATGAAAACAAAAACAAAAAAATATTAAGGGTAATTTTATTAGAAATTGAAATTGTTAATAATAATAATAATATGAAGGGTAAAAGTCATTAATAAAGTTAATAATCTTTCATTATTATGAAAATCATGATTGATAATAATTATGACTTATTACTAATAATGAATTTAATTAATAATATAATAATTTTATTATTAACTTTATGGATTAATAATCATTATACTTTAATAAAGTCAACTTGATTATTAACATCATAATTGTTTATTAATATTGACAATAATGTTTTAATTATTAAGGTCAATAAATGCTAAAGTTAGGGTTTAATTATTATTGATGTATGTTATTAATGATTAAAGGGATATGCACGTTTTTACTATCATTATTATTAAATTAAATTACAAAGAATAAAGTTAATAGTTTTTATTAATGAACTATTAACTTTAATCTTAAAATGAGATATTAGTATTATTATTGGGATGAATTGTTCCTATTATTAGTTAAGGATTATTAAGGATGGAATGGAAGGAATATGGGAAGGTTGCGCATGGGGATATTTTTGAGAGGATGAATGTGATGAAGAGGGTAGGAGGGAGAGGCTTAATAGGGGGAAAAGTAAGGAGAGGAGGGAACATGGTTCAGTCTCGGTTGTGAGCTCTAGGTTCTTGAGTGAGTAAGGGGATACAACCTCTTATTACTTTCACAACCCCATCTCTATTAATATTGTGAGCATGTTTTATAATTTCAAGAGCTCCCTCGATTTTTCATTTATGTTTATCTTTCTCTTTATTGATTATCTTAGAGTCTTGAAGGAAAATATGGTGACATGTATTTGTTAAGTGTTTTGCAAATGTTGAAGACCTAGTCTTACTATTTTTTATGTCAGTTCCATGCTCTTTGAGTCTTATTTGAAGGATATTCTTGTCTCTCCAATGAAAAAATCCCCACATGAATACATGACTTTGTAAACACCTTTTTGTTGGAGGTGATTTGAATTGTCTTTAATTGATCTCATCTTGTCCCTTATGGTAGACAAGGGTTTAAAATAGGTTTAAATGTCTTTCTTTCTAATAACCTTGGAAAGTTTATTAGTGACTCCTTGAAATAATGGTAGATAAGCTTCATTGTGAGAACCTTGTGAGCTTGTTGCAGGGGATCTTACTCCATTTCTGGTTCTAGCACTTTTGATGGTCTTAATGATGTCCTTATTTTTATACCCAATGCTTACAAAGACCTTTCTTAAATACTCAATTTATTCTTCAACATGATTAGTGTCTAATATTCTTAAAGCTCTGGTGAAAATTGTTTTGAGAACCCCCATGTTTTGTGTTGGGTGATGGTGAGATTCTACATGAACGCAGTTATCAGTGTGTGCTTTCTTTCTGAACACCTTGTGTCTAAGTGATCCATCTTCATTTCTAAGGAGGAGAATGTCCAAGAATGGGATGTCGCTATTTTCTTCTACTTCCATTGTGAATTTGAAGTCATTAGATATATTGTCAAGGTGGTCTAGAAAGTTACTCAACTCCTTGTCCCCATAAGGCCAATTTACACTGGTGTCATCAACGAACCTGATCGAGAATCTAGATTTCAATGGGAAGGTATCAAGGCCTTTCTTTTCAAATTTCTCCATAAAGAGGTTGGATACTATAGGGGATAGTGAGGATCCCATATCTACTCCAGTTGTCTTCTCAAAGAATTCACCTTGGAAGGTGAAGAATGTGGAACACAAACATATTTCTGCAAGCTTCGCAGTCTAGGGGTACGTGACCTCTTTTACCACTTGGACATATTCATCTAAAGGGATCTTTGTGAAGAGTTGCACAACATCAAAACTAAAAATCTTATCACCATAATATAACTTTTCTTTCTTTATAAGCTCTATATAATGGTTGGAGTCTTTAATGTAAGAATTGGTCTTACCCACCAAAGGGGCTAAGTTTCTAGCAACATATTTTGCTAATTCATATGTGGGTGCCCCAATAGTGTTGAAAATGGGTCTGAGGGGGGAACCTACTTTATGAATTTTTGGGGCTTCGTAAATTGGAACGATGATTTCACTGTTAGGGAAAGGCGTTTCTTGCTTATTTCATCAAGGTTCGAATCCTTGATGACCTTTTTAACCATCCTAATAATCTTGTAAATAGGGTTTTCCTTAAGCTTATTATAACTACCACTATTGTAAAATTGGTCTCTCATTTTGGTGATATATGTATCTTTATCCATTACTACCATTGCCCCTCCCTTGTATGCCTTTAAGATGAAAATGTTATCATTATTTCTCAAGCTTCTTAGGGCCATTAATTTTCCACGGTTCAAATTGTTGTTTGGAGGTTTTTTTTTCTTAAGATGACCGCAAAATCTTGTTTGATTAGCTTTTTACCCTCTTCCCTTATATTTTGTATCCCATCTTCAATGTTGTAGATAATTTATTTAGTCGGTATATGGTTGGGGGCAATGGAAAAGTTTATGCCTTTATTTAATACCTCTTCTTCCTCATTTCTTAGTTCATAAGAAGAAATGTTTACAACTTTTATGTTACCTATATTATAAGAGGAGATGTGTGAGATTCCTTTTAAAGCATATTTTATTACATTTCGGCCTTCATTAGAGCCCATGGATGGATATTCACCATTGTTACAAATTTCTTATTATATGTATGGTCGTTGGTTGTTAACGTTGGTCTCGTTGTTAGCCACAATAATTGATTCCAATCTTATGTTGTTTGCAATATTCATACCAATGGTTGCGTTAATGCTTGTTCTATTTAAACCAAATTCAAAATTGAGGTAGATCTGTTGGTCATTTTCTACATTTTCTGTGTTATCGACGTTCTCAAATCTCCGACACCCACTTAAATGATCCTTACTGGAGTTCTTTCTTAAGCTTGATACATTGTTATTTTTTAATTTTGTGGTTTTATTTACACCTGTGTAGTGTTCATTAATCACAATGATTGAGTTTTTTTGTGTTTTATGTTATTTTCCAACCAATCGTATAAGATTTTAATTTATTAATTTTTTTTTCCTAGCTATCACACACCCTACATCCTTCTCTCTCAGGATTAAGAGTCGTTGCAACATCAACGATGATCCATAAGTCAAATCAAATTATCTATGCAATCTCTAGATGTTTTCTGAGTGCCAACGATGGCAATCAGTCCAGGGAGCATCGAATTTTACAAATTTCATAATGAATTAGGGACATGCTCAGACGATTAAATGCTTTGATATTATGGTGGTTGCACAGTCTATGTTTTATGGAGGCGAATGAAAGAATTAGGTTAAAATCACGATAGTGATTGAGGAAGAATAAATCAATCGCTCTTCTCTGAATTTTTACCCTAATATTTTCGAGGGTACGAACCTCAGTCCATATGTCCCTTCCGTACAAGGTACTGATGAGCGTTTACATACTTATGTGGTGAGAATCTTGAGAATGTATAGTATTCTAAATATGAATCATAGTAGCCATTTTTGTGTCAACATTTCAAGTCTATGACAAGACTCATCGTCAGGACAAATACATAGAGCAGAGAAAGGAAGAAGGGAATAAATAGTAAATGGAAGGATGAGAAGTGAGAAAGGGTCGAACAGATAACCCTAATACTATTTTAAAGTGGTATTGAAAAGAAAAAGGAAAAAAATTATTAAGGGTAATTTTATTAGAAATCGAAATTTTTAATAATAATAATAATCAACATTATATTTTATATCAAGTATAATATTTATTAATAAAATTAATAATATTTTTGTTATTATGAGAATTAATTTTTATCATCATTGGTAATAATTATGACTTATTACTAATAATGAAGTTAATTAATAATATAATAATTTTATTATTAACTTTATGGATTAATAATCATTATACTTTAATAAAGTCAATAATTATTATTATTATTATCATAATTGTTTATTAATATTGATAATAATATTTTAATTAATGTTCCCTTGACACCTAGTTTTCCTTTTCCATCAACAATTAGTGATTTGGATCCTTCCATGCCTCTGTCCAACTCACATCCAACTCAGCTTCTCACATGGTCTTAAATCCTTCAAATAATCTAAATAATCATCCCAAATATTTCCACTACTCGTAGCCTTGCAAGATGACTATACATTAGCCCTTAAAGCATGTTGTTCACAATTTCATTTGTGAACAGAATTCAAGATCTACGCTCAATAGTCCATCTCCTCCTAGCATATCATCCCCTTCACTCTATCTCGTGACCTTCTCTCTATCTGATTTACTTGGTTACCTTTATTCTACATCTAAGATCAATCTCAACTACCTCCAAAACTTAGGTCTTCTACAAAACTCATGCATACAAAACCTGAGGTATTTCAACCTCCTATAGTGGCAGATATGAGGTTGTTTAAGCCTTTTACTAGGGTCATGACCCTCCTCCCTTAACAAAAAATAGAACTAGACTACAAACAGAATTTTCAGTGGTCTCTTCCTCCTTGTTTCGGCTTAGACAAAGCCATCTTAGGGCATAGATCACACACAAAAGTATCGATCTGAATTCTTGGGAAAACTCAACCTATTTTCTTCACAAAATAGACCATAAACCCTAGATGCGGGTGTATCTAATATTTTTTGTCTCTCCTTCTTGGGATAATGCAGACATAAGATGAATTGATATTTTGTTTGAGCTCTGACTCACTTAGGGAACCCTTTAACTTGCCATCGGATGGCCCTTTAACACTCTAGATTTCCTGATCCAATCTGCCAGACATCCTCCTGAAGGTTCCCGACCCTTCCGGCAGCCTCCACACGATGGTCCTAGCCCTATGTTCGGCCTTTTGTTCATACTCATCCCTCTTTCAAAGCTTTAGCAGCAAATGAATCTACTACATTGGCCTAGATCAAGCCCTAAACATAACTCGACCTCATATCTAGCCTTCAAATAAATTCGACCCTCTTTCATTTCTGCTAATCTTTGACTCTGCCCTCTCATAACAACAGATCTCTACCTCCATGAATAGATCTCAACCCTCTTAGGGCACTCCTAACACAAGATAGGACACATCTCTCTTGCACTCAATTTGTCTTATGAACCTCATCTTAGACTCCTTTTATACTTTTTCTTGGGTCACTTAGGTTACCTTCTTGATCTATGGTTTTAGCCTCTTTGACCCTTAGAATATTTCATTATTTCTCTTTTGGTCCTAAACCCACACTTTGGGTCTAGAGCCCCACTTTTGGGTAAATCTCCCAACCAACTACTTTTTGGTGGGTTGTCCTCTCTCAAAAATACCTTTCGAGCTAATCAAAGAGCCAGATATAAAGTTGTATTTCTCTACCAAGGAACCCCTCCCGAGGCCAAGAATCTCCCAAGGGAAATGGTTTAGTTCCATTATTCTACCTAATTTTTCTTTATTGTCTAATAAAAATACCATAGAGTGAATTGTCAATAAAGAAAACCCCAAAAAGAAATACAATTGTTCTCCTCTGTGCTCAAACTTTCATGTGCAATTTTATATTTAAGGCTTCTTATTATGTGACGGATTTGTTGATCTACAATGCACCTATAAACTAATCTTGTTGGCTTTGTGTGGGAGGTAAAAGCACTACGATTTCTCAACAAGGGGAATTTAATTGCAATGAAGATTAAAACGTCTTGAACACTTTAAAACAAAATAATATATGAATTTAGATGATTGGAATCAAGAATATCAATAAACAATGCTTTTTTTCCCCAATCCTTTGTTTGCATTTACATTTTGTCTAGATACTTACAAGGAATTGAATATTCAGAACAGTTAATGAGATGCCATTAAATTAAAAATAAGATTGCTCATGCACGACCAAGAATGCTTCTTATTGCCATGAGGCTTATAGGACCCCTATTTTCTGATGGAATTTAATTTTTTGTATTGATACATGTTTAATTTTTTAACCTTCATTAAGGAATAAATGAAGGTTTGTGTTGACCATTAATTCACAATTCTCCTACTTTCAATTTGCATCCTCCATCGGCTAGATCGTTAGCTTCTTTGTTATGTTTTCATAGGACATGAAATAATGTTATGAATGGGATATATTTTACCAGATTCCACACTCTTTTCATATTTTTTCAATATATTTTTTTCCTTCGACATTGTATACTTCACTATATATTGCAAAATGAGCATGGAGTTTCCCAAAATTCTGACTTCTTGAAATTGCTTTTCTTTTGCTATCAAGAGACCCTAGAAAATACCATTAATCTCAGCCTAATTGTTTGTTGTATTTCCCTGACACATGGAGTAACTGAATGTTTTTATGTCTGTGAGGTTATATAGAGCCCCTCCCCCTCCTGCAACCCCTGAATTTTGTTTGGATGCTCTGTCAAAGAAAAGGATCCAACCTTGTTTTTTGTTCTCCCAATCTTTCAACTCTATTTCTTTCATTCTCAATTTTCAATATTCATCCTGCTTTTATTGGAGGGAAGGTTTTTTTTTTAACCTATCAATTTTCCAAGCCATGTTTATTCCAATTGATCCAATTCCTTCATTGGGGAGTTGTGATCTCTCTTTTGAGATTCATATTCTACACACAATGATATTAATTTCATGGTGTGCTTTGAGGTGGAGAGAGCTTATCATTAAAAAGTGCATTGTTTCTAGTGAGACACACTTTCAAGCATATAAATTTGGGGAGGGCCTCCCAATAAATTTTAAGAAGAGGTTTATTTGTAAGAATTCCTTTGTAATTTTTTGCACGGGAGGAAAAAAATTCTTGCAGAGATGATGCCCATTTAATATTTTTATTTTATAGGAGTTATTACCTCCATCCAAACTTGTCTCATATAATAGCATTCCAAAAACATATGAGTGATTTCCTTTGTGTGATTCTTACAAATATAACATATTAAGGGGCCTTGGATGCCTCTCTTTCTAAGATTATATACTGTTAATATTTTCCTGTGAGTAAGGAGCCAACAAAATGAGTTTACCTTTAGGTTTACGTTCATTTTCCTTATTTTTTCCAAATACTACACTATCGAGGAATGGTGAACCGAAATAGAAAACTTGCATAGCCTTCCTTGACTGAGAAGTTTGAGACTTTCCATCCAATTTGGTTTTATTCCTCCTTCCTTTAGGGTGCATAGCCAATGAGTCGATCCCTAAACTTGGAAGCCAATTGTTGTAAATTTGGGGGAGCATTCCGAATATTCCAATCTGACCAATTACTGTCTACACCCCAAAAATAAAAATTTTCCAGCAAGGATTTACCTTGAGTAGAGAGATCTTCTTGCAGAGGTAGGAATTCTAAAAATATCTCCAACGTTGTTGGTCCATAATTTTATCAAACCAAAGATTAATTATGTTCTGTTTTCAAGGCTTCTAGTACAATTTTGAGTGAATAAGTGGGGATTTTAATATGAACAATTTCCAAATCAAAGAGCACCCTTTCACTATTTGCATGGACTCTTGGCATCTAGCTCTTTGTCCTTGAACATATTTATCCTCCAAGACATCTTTCCACCGATATTCCTCTTGTGAGACTAATCTCCAAACTAATTTTTCTCCCATTTCCTTACTCATTAGTAATGGATCCTGAATTTACAACCCTCCTTGAATTTTGTAAGCCCTCACCAAATCCCATTTAACCATGTGTAATTTCTTAGAATTTTTCTTTCCACCTTCCTAGAGGAATTTATGAGTTTCTTTGTCTAGAGCAGATAGAATGCTAAGTGGAGCCAAGAGAGTATAAAATTGATATCAAGTCAAAGAAAAGAGTATTTCTTTGATAAGTACAACTCGTGCAACAAGGTTTAGCTAGCACACCTGATCAGGTGCTCAAAATTATACTCAAAAATCAAAGTTGTAGGAATGGTGTGGAACTTGAACAACTGTGTATATCTCATCATTCTAAATCTGGCACAACTCGTTTTGTGGAAAACCAACACCGTATGCTCCTATAAATGCGTTCTGTCCACTTTGTCAAACAGGAAAATTAAAAAAAAAAAAAGTGCAGGATAGCCTAGTCAATTGTTCGTACAGCTAATTGGGAATGCCTACGTGGCAAGGTAACTGTACATTTGACTTGGTCAAGGGGGTAATATTCTTCGAATGATATGATTCCAAGTGGCATGTTGTTATTGGTTTGTTTGTGGTTGAATATTATAGGTTAGGAATGTGGCCAACCACATGCTTCCACGTGGCCCAACTAAAGGCCACCACATGGCAGCATGGGAGGCCACAAAATTTTGGGTCAAGTCTAAATGGAGCAAGCGGGGGTCGAACCCGCGACCACTGAGCAACAAGCACCAAGAGCCATCATTGTGCTATCGCATATGATTCTTAACATAAATTTTATTGCATATGGTTTTGTATTAATGTTGTTTTCACGTTGGGGGGAGGGGGTCGGGGTCTAGCCCCAGCCCTGGTCACCATTGGAGGCAGTACCACTGGCGGGAGGCTAGCCCCGCGCCCCCACTCGTAACTATAACTGTAACCGCTTAGTTAGTCGGCGTCATGTGACTCCTCCGAGACCGCCACCCAAACCATCGGTTAGATAACTGTCGGAGTAACTGCCTGTAAGAAAAACGCGCCCATTTATTCACCATTTCAGATAACCTTCGGCGATTAGAAACAAAATCGTGTGGGTTATTTAATATTAAATGATAATAATAATAATAATATGTTTAAATCATATGGTTATGGTTAATTAATTATATTTAAGGCGTCATTAGGCATTTAAGTGCTCCGACAATTTTTCCCGCTTTTTGTAAAATTTTTGCTCATTAGCTAAATTATGTGGATTTGTGATGGTGCTAGATTTTGGGGAAAAGTGGAACGACTAGTGGAGCAACTAGGGAATTCATAACTTCTCCAATTTTTGGCCAAATTTGATGCATAAAGAGGCTACACAAGCATTTTTGGGTATTTTGGAGCCGATGGAACATGTTTTAGAGTTGTTTGAGCATCAGAAACACATGTAATCACACTTTTGATCATAATAGAAGAGGGCCAAGCCATTGGAAGTTGGAACAAGGAGATGTAATATGTAGAGGGGTGAAATCCTTCATCATATTGTGTTGTGTGAATGTTTATGGTGATGTTCATGTATGTTATAATTTGTTGTTTAGTGTTTTACTTATGTTAATTTTCTCATGTAATTCACATAAAAACTCATATTAAACTTGCAATTAATCTCTCAATCCTCACGCACTTTCTTTGTATTCTAAATTGGATCTTAGCACAACAAAAATAATATTCCCATTCATATCAAGTTGGTATCAGAGCAATAGGTTTACTTGTGCAAGGAGGATTTAATAAATTCTTATAAGGTTGAAGCTCAAGAGAGGAGAAAGCAAGCTTGTGGTTGTAGGTTCTCTAGTTGGAGCAAGGAGAAGGACGACACAGTTGCCACAATCTCCACCACAAGATTCACCTCCAGTTGCAGTAGAAGATTCAGTAAGCATGCCTCATGAATGAGGAATTGATAACATGTCATAGGATGTGAAGGCTTTTAGGAAGCCTTTATTTGACATGACAGAGATGGTGAAGGTCATTTATGAAGAGAGGAACACAAGGCTGCAGGGTGAAAGATCCAGGCCTCCAAGAGGAGAGGGTTCTTCAGGAGGAGGAGGTAACGGAAATGGTGATAAGCCACCATATACTCCACCATCATCCTCACCACCATCTTCACCTTCATCTTAATCCTCTACCACTACTACAACCCTTACACATACTCGTCAACCTACCTCAAAAGGAATTGGTAAACAACCCTTGTTAAAACTTGATATTAAATTTGAGTTGCCCATGTATAAGGGTGAAGTGAAGGCAGAGAAGTTGGACAATTGGGTTTGTCAGTTGGAGGTATATTGTAGAATTCAAAACTTCAAAGATGATGATACAAAGATACAACTAACTTCCTTGAGATTGGAGGGTGCAGCACGAGTATGGTGGGAAGCCAAGACACAATATGAGATTAAAAAACATGGTAAGATCTCACTCTCTTGGTATAATTTCAATTAAAAGACAATTTTACCCTATATCATATATGCACAAATCCATCATGAATTGGCATAACTTCACACAACTTAAAGGTCAAAGTGTGTAAAATTACACCCAAGAATTTAGAAAAAGAGCTCTTATGTTAGGTGTTGATTTGCATTCACAAGACACATTGTTGAAGTATATAGGGGGTTTACAAAGCTACCTAAGGCATACTATCCTTATGTTCAAAACCACTAGCCTAGATGAGGTTTGTGTGCAATTCACCCACCTTGACGCAAGAGGGAAAAATATTCCGGAAGAGGGGGAAAAGAAGCCATTTAAGGGTGGAAAGAAAGGAAAGGGAAAGAAAAATGAATCCGTTAAAAAGAAAGGAGATAAAATTGCATGCAAACATTGTTCCAAAGAGGTTCATGATGAAGACCATTGTTGGAAGCTTCATCCAGAGATGAGGCCCAGGAAATTCAACAAGGGAAAACAAAAACAGCTGCAACCACTCAACAGGATTTGGGATCCGACTCGGGCGATGAAACTAAAATTACAGCCATCGGTATGAACGGAAAAGAATACATTGCTAGCACTAGTTCATCAAATTGTCACACTAGTACTCCAAATAAAGAAACAAGAATTGAATTATTTCATGTGAGGGTTATATCAAGACATACAAAAATCGACACACTATTTGATAGTGGGTCTCAAGCCAATCTGATATCTGAAGACTTAGTCAAGAAACTTAATCTTGAAACCATTCCTCATCACACACCATATCCATGGGGTTGGATATGCAAGAACACAAATTTGCAGGTTACAAGAAAGTGCATCTTTGCAATCACAACAAACTTCATTGACAAAGATGAATTAGATGTTGTACCGCTTGATATTTCAGGAATTTTTTTGGGTAGTCCTTACCTCTATGATAGAAAATGTATCTTCTATTTACATGAAAACAAGTACCACTTGTTCAAAAATGGTGTGGAGTATATTGTAAGAGCTCATCGCAAGAAACTAAATCTTTCAATAGTTAATGCAGGGCAAATGAAAATACTGGTGAATTCAAGCAAGAATTTTGTGCTTCTTATGATTAAACCAAAGAATGTTGTTGATTATGAAGCATTCGAAGGTTGTGATCCAAAGTTGAAATCTACTTTTATTGAAGTGGTTAATCAAAATAATGAGATGTTTCAGGAGCCAAATGGGTTACCTCCCAAGAGGGGAATCCAGCATGAGATACAGTTGCAGCAAGATTGTCCTCTTCCTAACATTGGCATGTATAGGATGTCGTTGATGGATAGTGTTGAAATCAAAAATAAAATCCAAGAATTGTTGGACAAAGAATTCATCCGACCAAGTACTTCGCCATGCGGGTCACCTATTGTGTTGGTACCAAAGAAGGATAGAACATGGCGCATATGCATAGATTTCCATGCATTGAACAATATTACGGTAAAGAACCGTTATCCACTTCCTATAATAGATTATTTACTTGATCAATTGAAATATGTAAATTATTTTACTAAGTTGGACTTAAGGAGTGGCTACCGTCAAATTAGAATTGTTGAAGGTGACATTTGGAAGACGACATTCAAAACAAAGCAAGGTTTGTTTGAATGGCTTGTTATGCCTTTTGGTTTATGTAATGCTCATGCTACCTTCATGCGTGTGATGAATCATGTTTTAAGTCCATTTCTTGATAATTTTGTCATCGTCTACTTAGATGATATCTTAATTTTCAGTAAATCGCTTGATGAACATGTCATGCATGTAAGAAACTTGATGTCTTAAGGAAATAACGATTGTTTTGAAGATGTCAAAATTTGAGTTTGGTAAAAATTCTTTGGTGTACTTCGGGCATATTGTTAGAAGAGGTGAGTTGAGGATAAAACCCTCTAAGGTTGAGGTCATTGTGAATGGGCCAACGCCCAAGACAATCATTGAGGTAAGAAATTTCTCGGAGCAGCTCAATATTGGAGGAATTTTATTGCTAACTTCTCTTCTATCGTAGCTCTGTTACATGCATTGACTAGTGTGAAAAAGGTCTTCTAGTGGGGAGGCAAGCAACAAAAATAATTTGATGCTTTGAAAGAGAAGATCAGTTCAGCCCCAGTACTTGCATTACCAGACTAAAGACATCCCTTTGAGATTCAAATTGATGCAAGCGACTATGCCATCGGCGCAGTCCTTATGCAACATGGTAAGCGCATTTAATTTCATTTAGAAACTTTCAATGGTGCATTGATTAACTATACTACTTATGACAAGGAGATTTATGCATTGGTTCAAAGTGTGAAAAAGTGGAAACACTATTTGATGGGAAAGGAAACCAACATACACACCAATCACCAATTATTGGAATCCTTGCAATCACAAACTAAGTTGCAACAGTCAAGGCACTTTCGATGGATGGTTTTCTTACAGCAATTCCACTTGGTCATCAAGTATAAGAAAGGTATTTACAGCAAGGTTGTTGATATCATTTCTAGGCCTATTATTAGTGCAGCTACTTTACTCAAGCATAATTATGTTTTGCATTAAAATTATGTTGAGAAATATGCATGTGATAATTACTTTCAAGATGTTTATATAAGCTTGAGTCAAGGAAACCAAGTAGAGTAATTGGATTACCATGTGCATAATAACTTGTTGTGTCATTTGGGCAAGCTATGTATTCCGCAGGGGGAGAGAGTGAATGTCATAAGGGAAGCACACACTTCTCTAATTTCTAGACATTTCGGTGTAAGAAAAATAATGGCACATCTTCAGAGGTATTGTTATTGACCTTGTATGCTTGAAAGTATGTCATGTTTCATTAAAGGTTATTCATTATGTGCAGTTAGTAAGCCTAGCAATAGGAATTTATGATTGTACACACCATTTATTGTACCTTCACATCATGGGAGAGTGTTTCTATGGATTTTGTAGAGGTCTTCCTTTGTCAAAAAGAGGTCATGATTATTTATATGTAGTTGTGGATAGGTTTGGCAAAATGTGTATATTAATGCCATGTAAAAATAAAATCACATCTAAAAAACATCTCACTTATTCTTTCAGCATGTTTTGGTTCATTTTGGTTTGCCCACATCCATTGTTAGTGATCGAGATTCTCGATTTGTTGGTATTTTTTGGTCAAGTTTGTGGGACTTGATGGACACCAAGTTGAAGAAGAGTACAACCTTTCATCTGCAAACCGATGGTCAAACTGAGGTGGTCAATCAAACAGTCATACATCTTCTTCGAGGATAATGTAGCAAGAATCCAAAGTTGTGGGATGAAACTTGCAATGTATTCAGCATGCTTACAACCGTGCAAAACACTCCTCTACACAAACATCGCCATTTGAGGCATTTTTTGGATACTTGCCTAGATCACCATTGGATTTCATTTTTGGGAAGGATGTTGCTATTGATGGCCATAGAGACATAGACAAATGCAAGAATTTCATAGAACAAATCCAATTGATACATCAAACGGTTCAAGATTAGCTTGAAAAGAGCCCAGGTAAGTACAAAGCAAGGCATGACAAGCATCGTGTAGATCACAAGTTCCAAGTTGGTGATGAAGTTTGGCTTCACATTAGCAAAGAGAGGCTTCAAGCGGAAGGTAAAAAACTAAAAAAAATCGGTTATGGTCCTTTCAGAATTTTGGAAAAGATTAGTGAAAATGCCTTCAAGTTAGATTTTCCTTCATACATGAAAATTTACTATGTTGTTAATGTTGAGAACATGAGGTTTTGTGAGCATCCATTGATTGAAGATCAAGGAGAACAGGTTCAGATTCCTTTTATTGAAGACTTTTCTCATGAATACCTTGATGAGCTTCAGCAAGACACCATTATTGACAGAAGAACAAGGACATCAATAAGAGGGAGTGTAGATTACCTTCGTGTGGGGCTCAAAGGCACAAATCCTTCTAAGGCAAAATGGATCAAGATTGGAACGGTGAGGGAGTTGTACCCTCATTTGTTTAACAACTAAAAGTGATCTTTTGGGGTCTAAAAGCTTCCAGTGGGGAGGCGTGATCAAGTGCACAAAAATAAAAGTTGTCAGAATGGTGTGCAACGTGAATGACTGCGTAGATCTCATCGTTCTGAATCCAACGCACCTCGTTTCATGGAAAACCGACACTGTATGCTCCCAGAAACGCATTATGTCCACTTTGTCAAATAAGAAATTTTTTTTTTTTAAATGCAGGACAGCCCAATCAGTAGTTCGTACAGATAATTGGGCATGCCTACGTGATAAGGTTACTATACAGTTGACTTGGTCAAGGGGTATTCTTTGTCGAATGATATGATGCCAAGTGGCATGTTGTCATGAGTTCGTTTGTGGTTGAATCTTATTGGTTGCGAATGTGGCCAACCATATGCTGCCACATGGCCCAACTCGAGGCCGCCACGTGGCAGCACGGGAGGCTGCAAAATTTTGGGTCAAGTCTGAATGGAGCAAGCAGGGGTCGAACTCGCGACCACTGAGCAACAAGCACCAAGATCCACCGTCGCGCTATTGCATATGATTCTTAACATATATTGTATTGCATGTGGTTTTGTATTAACATTGTTTTCGCGTTGGGTGGAGGGGGTCGGGGTCTAACCCCAGCCCTGGTCACTGCCGAAGGCAGGACCATGGACGAGAGGCTAGCCCTGCGCCCCCGCTCATAACCATAATGGTAATCGCTCAGTTATTTTGCGCCATGTGACTCCTCCAAGATTGCCACCCGAACTGTCGGTTGGCTAACTCCCGAAGTAACTGCCTGCAAGAAAATCGTGCACATGTGTTCACCATTTCCGATAACCGCCGGCAATTAGAAACAAAACTGCGGGAGTTATTTAATAAAATAATAATAATAATAATGATAAAAATAGTAATTGTTTAAACCATATGGTTATGGTTAATTAATCAAATTTAAGGCGTCATTAGGCATTTAAGCACTCTGAAAATTTGGCCCAGTTTTTGGCGAAATTGGCACTTAGTTAGCTGAATTACATACGGATTTGTAGGATGGTGCCCGATTTTGGGGAAAATTTGGAATGAATAGTGGAGCAACTAGGGGAAGTCATAACTTCTCCAGTTTTTGGCCAATTTTAGTGCAGAAAGAGGCTACACAAGCATTTTTGGGCATTCTGGAGCTGATGGAATGGGTTTTAGAGTTGCTTGAGCATTGTAAACACGTGTAATCAAACTTTTGAGCATAATAGAAGACGGAAAATCCATTGGAAGTTGGACCAAGGATACGTAGCCCAGGCGGGGTGAACTCCTTCATCATATTGTGTTGTGTGATTGTTTACGGTGATGTTCATGTTTGTTAGATGTTGTTGTTTAGTGTTTTATTTATGTTAATTTGCTCATGTAATTCACATTAAAACTCATATTAAACTTGAAATTAATCTCTCAATCCTCAAGCACTTTCTTTATATTCTAAATTGGATCTTAGCACAACATGACTAATATTCCCGTTCAGATCAACGCCCCCAGGAAGAAAAATTCCTTTTGAAATTTTTGAGGACTCCTTCGCATTCTTGAGTGTAGTGTGTCTTCAAATAGAATGGAATTCCTAAGTATTTGAATTCCTTTCATGATTTTGTTGTTTAAAATCCTAGTATTTGTCCAAGTTTCCTTTGTTTTCTCAACGAGACATTCCAGGCATAATTATGAGATTTCTCAAAATTTGTTTGACCTCCAATGACTGCCAAAAAGGGGTCTAGAAAATTTCTAAATCATCTTGTTATTATTGTAGATGCACCTCCTAATAGAAGTGTGTCATTAGAAAATTGAGAGTGGTGAACGCTTTTGATACCTTGAGAAAATATAATTCTAGGGAGGGTTAAGCTTCTCCTTTCACATTCTAACTGTCATCTTAGAAAATATGCCATTATTATTTATAAGAAATGTGAAAGAGGGGAACCTTGTTGCAGTCCTTCGAAGGCACAGAAAAAACCAGCCACGCGCCCATTTCCCAATGGGGCAATCCATGGATATTTGATGCATAAGGAAACATCAAATAAATTTTGCATAGAATCCAAATTTGGCCATCACTTTGAAGTGGAATCCATGGTTAAAATTAGTCATTTCCAATTTGATAATCATCCCTTTGTCTCCCCAATTTTGACTAGAATTAATTGCCTCTTTGACTAATATGATGTCAAATATTTGTCTCTTATGCACAAATCCTCCCTAATTTTCTTAGATAATTATTGGTAGAATATGCTTGAGCCTCTTTGACAGAATCTTTGAGATCACTTTATATGAGACATTGTGTAATGAAATGGGTCGATATCTTATGAAGGAAGCTAGATTTTATTCTTTGGTCATTAAAGCTTAAAATATGGAGTTGATTTCTCCCCATGTATAGTTGTTTTTAAAGGTCTAACCAACCATTCTACAAAATCATTATTTATTACCTCCCAAAATTGATTATAGAAGTGAGCTGAGAATCCATACAGATCTCGAGCTTTGTCTGGATTGAATGGGAAGACAAATTGACGAATTTCCTCTTTAGTAGGTAATTTTGTCAAAGAATCATTATCCTTTTGATTTATGGATTCTAGGATATTTTCTAACATAGATTGTTCTGCTTCAAGGTTGCTCAGAGTTGAGGCACTATACATCTCTTTGAAATGGTTGACTACTTCCTCTTTTAATATTGCGAAATCTGATATTTTTGTCCCTATGACAACAATCTCTTTAATATTGTTAGTTTAGACTCTACATTCGGCTTACTTGTGGAAGAATTTTGTGTTCATATCCCTAGCCTTAAACCATATGATTCACGATTTTAAGCACCATGTATCTTCTTCTTCCTTAAGGACTTGATGATATACTTTAAAGTCTATTCTTTCTTCTTACAACACCTTATTTATCATTGACCCATTCTCTAATTTATTTTGTATATTCTCTAGTATTTTTTGATATTCCTAGATATCTCCTTGCTTATTTGATTATTGATTTTGAACCCATTGTCTTAGATCTTGCTTCAAACACTTAATGTTTGATTCCCATATCATTAATGGGTTTCCCTATACCATTTGTTTTACACTTTCTTCGATAGATCTCTAAAACTTGAAAAATAAGCCTAGATCAGACTATAACAAAAGGGGAGAAAACCTGACTGCACATATTCAATGATGTCCAAGAAAATCAGTCTGTGGTCTGAGTTGTTCCATGGTAAAATTTTGGATCTAACCATAATTTTTTGAGATAGTAAAGAGTCTAAGATTAAAAATATATATAGTTGAACCATTATGTGCTTAGGCCCATATCTCTTGTTACTCTAAGTGTATTTTTTGGCGAGGGACTTAATGTTCAGCTAGTATATATTTTGGATAAGATCTTCAAGATTCCCTTGGAATTTATCTTTGACCTAAGATCCCTGTTTTTTCCCACTAGTGCAAATTAGTGTTGAAATCGCCACCCATTACACATCTAATCCAAATATCTTGTTCCCAATGGCCACTAAATAATTTCAACATTCCTTTTTTTCTCTTAATTGAATGGGCATGGATATATTGACAAAGTTACATACTTGATTGGAAGGAATGTGCAAAAATTGAGTTTCCAGCTAGTGAGTTGTTGAACTGTAGTCCAAAAATCTGAGCTATGTTTGATTCCACATTATAGATATTTTGCAAGAGTCTTCTCTTGCACTTACATAGATAATACCACTCTCATTCCATATCTTGTGATGGATATGGAGGATCTCTTGATCCCCCATTTTTTCTCCTAAAGTAGGATAACTAAGGGGATTTCCTGATCAATCAATGATTTAACCTCCTCCATTATTCTGACTAACCCCAATGCAATTCTAAGAGAGGACTCACATTACTTATTTGTTATGTTGGGAGCTCCTTAATTAGGGATTGTGTTTCCTCCTTTCCTAGTGTTCTGATATCCTTTGAGCTTTGATCCAGGATCGCCTAGGTTCCCATTTCCTCATCCTTATATATTTTTTCAAGCTTCACCTTTTGGTTGGTCATTTGACCTATCTTCCAATGTAACCTTTTTAGGTATTTTTATTTATATTCTTTCATTTTTTCTTCAGTGGAGCTTCGAATGGAAGGACCCAATTCAGAGATTTTTTAGGAGAGGAATTACTCTTCTTTTGAAGAAGAAACCACAATTTGTTGCTCTGGAACTAGGTCTTCTTTAAATGGTGGTGTAGATTCATCTTACTTTTTTGGTTCATTTATGATCCCCATAAATTGCCCCTGATTCTATGTATTGTTTTGAATAATTTCACCTTCTTCCATTACCAAGTTGAGAGCTTCAAAGTTGTTTATTTTCATGTTTTGACCTTTACTTGTTCCTTCTCCTCCTTCCTAATTGGATCACTTTGGGGATGTTGGACCTTTTCCTTTATTCGCATTATGATTTAGAAATTTTAATGGATAGCTTTGTTATTTTGTCGGTCCTCTTCTTATTTTATATTGTTGCCATTGATCTCCTTCATTCCCTTGTTCTTTTTTACTTCTCTAGCTTCAATTTACGATTCGTTGCAAAGTGGCCATATTCATGGTAGAATTTGCATTTAAAGGGAAGTTAATCATAGTCAACTTCCTGGATATGTGACTAATTGTCTAGATTAATGGACATTGCAACTAGGAGTCATATACCCATATCTACCTCAACACATATCCTTACACATGAAAAAAATTCCCTCTTATGGGTAAACACAATCACTATACTTACCATGAGCATTACCAATGTTTGGAAATGTAGTATCATTCTAGCAGTTCAATGGAAAGAAGGGAGGTTTTACCCAGATAGGGACAAAAAATGGGACATAATTATTTGATTTAAAATCTAGGATAAACGTTATACAAATATACTCCTTGGACCCCCATGAAGTAAGGCTCACTTTGAAAGATCAGTTCCAAATATTCTTTGTTCTCAAAGAAAAAGGTAAACAACCCTTTTCCATAGAAAGTCAAAGAAACAGAACCCTTGATCATGGGTTCAATGATTTGTAAACCCATATCTTCACATATCATAGTTATGTACAAATCCCCATGAATTGGTTGACTAATCCCCTTTAAGACAACTACAGGGTTCTTTCTCTTGATTGCGGTGGGGAAACCTCAATCTTTGGAATTTCTTCCAATTTCTTGATGAAACAAGAAGGTTTAGCCTTTTGAAATATTGGCCCACTTGTGATGAGCACTCAATCTAGCCATTTATCCAAAGAGAAGTAATGAATACTAAGACCCACAGATCAAGTGATCTCCTTGAGCCTCAAAGCGAAAAAAAGGGTCAACCTATGAGAGACTCTTTCGTGGACCATGATGTTTTGAGAATTGATCAAGGATAAGTTTCACTATGGAACCATGAGAATTTATTCTTATTTGAATATTTTTTATCTTCTTTCTTACAATGGACAAGATAATGAGACATTTTTTATTTTAGAGGTTTAAGTTCATCACCTCATTATTTTAATTTTACTTTTCCTTATAACTATGTATCACATTGTTATTTCTCCTTAAATTTTCATGTCATAAAATTTTTAATGTTATCGTGATTTTGCAAAATAATCTCTTCCTATAACTCCTAATGATCTAACCAAGAAGGTAGTTTTGACTGGAGTTTGATCTTCATGATAACGAATATATAAAATAAATAAATCCATTTTAAAATATCAATAAATTTACACCTAAACTTCTTTAATGCATATAAATTTCAAATATTTTTTCATAATAAACATTACAAAATAACAACCTACGGGGTGTAGCTTAATTGGTGACCACCTTGATGTGAAATAATATGTAAAGCATCTTGTTCAAAGTTAAAATCCTCGTGGGTTTGTCCAAAAATAAATGTGAAATAACTTTTTTTATATCTAAAGGTGTTTTTTACGACTCAATACTCCTTGCTTAATATTAAATTGACAAGTGGCAATTATAAATATAAATTAATAAAATAAATAAAATATTTTAGTATCCACATTAAGTAAACTAATTGTATATTAACCTTCTATACAAAGAAAGATAAAGTAATTGAAAGTAGAAATTTAATTTTTTTATTGATAGATATTTTTAACATCCTAATATGAGGAAGATTTGAGGAAGATTATAGCATGTGGAATTTTTTTTTTTTAAATGTGTTTGTTAATATATCAATGTGGCCCATAAATAACATATTTCAATCTCATTTTAACTTAAATAATTTTTTATCAACTTTATATAGAAAGATATAAAGCAACTAAAAGTGAAAATTGTATTATTTCATCTTAGACACTTTCTATTTGTTTAGTATCGAACATATATTTAATTCCATAATTGCTTAATATGCAGTTGTAAGATGACATACAAAAAATATTAATAACAAAAAAAAAATCAATGAGGGTCATAATTAGAGACAAAAGTCTTAAAAAAAAATGTATTTTTGCCTTCACAAATATCAGCTTGTGTTATGTTGAATTAGGAGGTTGCGCAACGCCAGTGTTGCGCTTTCACACAGTCAAATTCAAGAGTTGTTTCTGACCAACTGAAGATGTGTTTTGGAAAAACAAAGGAGGTTTTTTCAATCATGGTACAAATAAGAAAAATGTTTCTCGTTTTTTACACAACTATCATGGTTTGGGAGATATGCAACTATATTTCAAGCTTATTTTTCAAAAAATAAAATTTTGTATTTTTCTTCCTATTTCGGCCATTATTTTTTGGTGGGCTTTTCTAACATATGGAAATGAATTTTTGAAAACTAAAAGAGGTTTTTGTCAATCATGGGCTAAAATAAAAAAATATATTTCATATTTTGCGCAGACGCTACATTTTTTGAATTAAAGGCATCACTTTGAGACCCATTTTTCACAATTTCGCCAAGCCAGATTTGCTGACAGAGTTCTAGAAGTTACTGAAATTCAATTTGGTGGACCTCCAACTTAGAATAATTGATTCCAAGCTTATTTGGATGATTAATTTTGAAGATTTTTCTACCCACTTCCATGGTTTTCTCTTCAGTCAGCATATTTTTGGTTAGTCAAAAACCAAACCCTAAATAGTAGGATATGGGCAGATTTTCCAAATATTTTATTCCTAAAGTATTGTAAGCTCTTCCTATATTCTTGAAAACGATGGATTTCGAACCCCTTTGAATTAGGAAGATTATATTGTATATAATTCACGAATCTGAATGTAGAAAGGATTGTTGGTCATTGTGAAGAAGCAAGGCTCCTATTTTGCATTTTGTATCAATTTCTCAAGTGAATAGAAGAAGGCAGAAGGAGTTTGATAAGGATTATTGTGTCAGAACTTTGTTGTTATGTTGTCCTCTGTGTTATCAGTTTTATCTTATGGTTCCATGGTTTAAACATATGTCTTCATGCTTAAGCTTAAGAGTAAATATTGAAGAATTCACTATTGTGCTTTGTTTTATATAAGTTGAACATTTTATGTGTCTTTTCCTCTTAATGGAAATTCAAATTCATCTGTCACTTGATGCTTTGATTTTCATCCTCATAATTATGCACCCGCCCTCACTATAACAAAATCAAGTTATATTGTCAGCAAATTGTCTATCCTTCCCCTGCCTAAATCACCTTCACTATCCCTATTCACTTGAAATCATTAGTTGAACTAGTTCTATGTTGAGTGGCCTTTCTTCTCTTACCTGCATTAAAAAAAGTAAATCAAATATGTTCTTTTGATCCTCATAACCATCCTAAGATCAAAAATCCTTTAGTCATCACGTTGATTGGGAAAAACCCTAGTGAGAGAGCCCTCTCCAAGGCTAGAAGGGTTGGATCCTAGCCTAAAAGTGGTCTGAGGTTACCTCTAAATTTCTCTTATCGGCCTAGAAAAATCACAGAGTGAAAATTGTGCTAACGATTGTCTTAACATACAAAAATACCATATTTGTTGGAAATTTGATATATCGACTACACAGCTAATGACAATTGGCAAAACCAAACATGCTAGGGTGATAGAACACACACAACATAAAGTAGAAAGAGAATATGAAAGAACATGAGAGGAACTCTAGATATCATAAAAACGATAGGTGGTATCATTCATTGAGAATGATGACTGGTTGTTCTAGAGAAGAATTTCCACTTACCATATTGACTGGTGTAGTGTTGATGATCACTTCTCCATTTTGGGGTGCTATGGAATCAATATATAAATCTAAATTGATGTAGCACCCAATTCAAACTTAATATTATTAACTTCTCCCAAACATGAATGACTAAATGTGACAACAAAATGCATATGTACCTTTTATGAATTGTTGCTCTAAATTTTCTTTCAGCAATTATTTATTATTATTATTATTGGGAAAGTGAGAAGAATATAAAGATTAATGAATTGCAAGATAACATGAAAGTATTGATTTTATATATAGAGAAAATCTTAAAAAAAAGGTTTATTATAAGAATTTAATTTTTGTATGTTTATTAATTAAATTTATGTATGAAGTTATGAAATATTAGGATTATATACAAGGGCTACATAGTAGCTAGTGCGTGCTTCTTAGTTTAAATGTAGCTAAATTAAAGTAAAAATATTAAATTCAAGTTAGTGTTAAGGTTTAGAATTTGGTCACTTTCTATTCTACTGATTGGTAAATTGAGGTATTTAGTTATTTGTAGTTCAACATTGTCACAGTAGAGAATCCAATCCTATCCAACAACAATAATAATTTTTTTTTATTGGTTGATCATATACGCATGTTGGAAAGTTGGATTTTCATATATAAACAAATTTATTAAACACAATTGATTTTTTTTTTTAAAGAGATATTGCAAACTTCGAAGAAAAAAAATAAATTGCACACCCATTCAATAGAAATTAAGGTTTTCGCATACGATGTATCTCTTTTTTTCTAGTTGGTTGTTCCTATATGTTTTATATTTATTATTATAAGTGACAATCTTATCATCCTATATAATTTGAATTTTCTATAATAAAACCTTTTTATGATTTTGAGATGCGAAAACTTAATGATGATAAATCTCCCATTGCAACTATTGACTCATTGACACGATAATAGAGATGCAACGCAAATAAATCTATAATATATAAATCATGTTGTTAAATCTCCAACAAAAATATTCTTATGAGTAAATAAATTTGAAATACATGATAAATTTAGTATTAGATTAACAAAAATAAATCTATAATATATAATTAAAGTTTTTAAATCTGCAATAAAAATATTTATGAGTAAATAAATTTGAAATACATAATAAATTTATTATTAAATTATTTTGTAAAATAAGTAAGATAATTTTGTTAATAAAATAATAATTAGAAAATCTCCTTAAAATCTAATTTATATTTAAAAATAAATATAATTAAATTTTAGAAATATTTCCAACACAATAGCTAGATAATTTTGTTAGTAAATTTATTCCAAAATACACCTTTGAAAACTATCTTTAGGCCGATAAGCCTTTTCTTTTGAATCAGTACAGTTTTGGTGATCGTCAACACTTTTAGTCTCTCGCTGACATCTGTACAGAAATGTCAGGCCCGCCTTTCTACTTCCTTTATGGCACGACTACACCCAAAACTGCCAATCCTGAATTCCTCATTCTTTTCTCGAGTTTGAGTTGCGCTCGATCTGAGTTTGTTGAAGTAAAATCTATTGTCGTTTCCTTGAAGAAAAATAGCTCCAAGAACTCCAATATCATAATATGAAGGTGCGTTGTGAGGCAGAATGAGAAACTCCTACCGGCATTCCTGAGGCCCAACAATGAGGCAACGTGGTTTGACATTCGACTGATCAGGTTTGCCACTAATAATTTCACCGACGCAAATTTCATCAGGCCGATGCGGTTTCGGTAGGGTGTCCCCAATAATGGTAGCTTTCCAATGTAAGAAACCCTGCAACATGAATGCGACATGACACTCCCAAAGCTATATGAAACATGATTTCTATTTCCTGGTATTGCATCATATATATTATGAATCTTTCTCTTTTTTGTGTTTTCTCGTCTCATTTTCCAGAAATTTCTTTAATTTTTTCATTGTTCTATGAAAACTGCGTGGATTTCTTTTCCTTTGAAATGTTGTAGAAAACAATTACAACTATTATAGCAACATCTCACCCTGGCAAGGGAAAAGATACTATTATTTTCAGTTTTGCCGAATGGTGCAGATTCATAGAATGATCAACAAGTATTTGATAAATGATTAAAAAGTCACAAGGTAGCTTTGCTGTGAGGAACTCACTTATTCTATCACAACAGCACCCTGGCAAGGGAAAAGATAATATTATGTTCAGTAAATACAGAGCTAGTATTTTACTCAACAGTAAATACAGAGCTAAAATAGCAGATTTTGGCTTAGCCAAATTCTTTGCAGAAGATCGGAGCCACGTCAGCACTAGAGTTGCAGGGACTTTGTAAGAATTTAACTAACTTCACCTAATAATTATTCACAATACATGAACCAGCTCGATCTCGTAGATATGTATAATTTCAAGAAATAAAGATAGGCTCAAGAAATCAAGATTTCTTTGTGCAGAGGTTACATGGCTCCTGAGTACGCCTTACATGGACAGCTGAAAAAGAAAGCAGATGTATTCAGCTTTTGCGTGCTTGTACTTGAGATTATCAGCGGAAGAAAGAATTAGAGTTTGGCTCAAGATATGGAGTTTCTCGTTGAAGGGGTAATTGACCATGTACCCTATTTTTCAAGTTAAATGTTTTTAAAAATGTCAGTGTCCTTATGTCGAACCTTTGCTAACAGACATTTTGTTGATATTGGCCAAGCAGGCATGGAAACTGTATAAGTCTGAGAGAGCAATAGAAGTTATGGATCCCACATTGGAGGGAATTTATTCATGGAAGGAAGCGGTTAGAGTGATTACAGTTGGTCTTCTGTGCATGCAAGCAGTAACTGATTTGCGGCCTTCAATGTACCACGTGGTGTCGATGCTGACAAGTAAGCAAGAACAGCTTGCTTCCCCAAGAAGGCCTGCTTTCATAGACCTGGACGATGCAGACGCAGATCCTGAGCAAGTTAGACATCCTCCTTCTCGTGAGACAACATTAAGAGGTAACCTGTTGTCAGAAGCTACGACACCTTCCGATATCTTTTCTGCGACCGCTGATCCTTCATCAGGCATTATGGAGGCGAGGTGAAAAATGCCCTTCATCAGGCATCCTCAAGTCGAAGTAAAAATTAATATGTTTTTGGACATAGTGGATTGTAGAGTTTAATTGAAGAAATATATTCTGACAATCATATTATGTATCAATTATTTGTTTGACCTTCAACTTGGCCATTGCCAAATCAAAATAACTGTGAAATTTGGGTATATTTATTAACTATATGTAAAAGATGATGTAATATATATATATATATATATATATATATATATATATATATATTAAATATTTTGAATATTTATTGGGTAATTAAAGTAGATTTGAAATAAAATTAAAAATAATATTGTGTTAAAATAAGAATTCTATGTTAATTTTATTATTAATAATTTTTGTGTAGTATTTAAGGTAAATTTGACTTGTTCAAATTATCAATGGTTTTTGAGTTCCAAGTTTATGAAAACTTATAATATTACTTATAAAATTTATGAGGAATATAGCCGAATTATTATTATTATTATTATTCAATTTTAAGGTCAAGGCCAAGGGAGACACCAAATTGGTATATGAGACCCTCTTGCTTGCTTGTGGGACAAGGGACCCACCTTAGGGTAGTCACTTGACTGCTAAGTCTACAAAGGCATACATACTCTACCCCTTTGGTTTTGAACCTATGACCTTCCAAGAAAAAATACATGCTATTAAATAAGCCTCTATCTAACTATGGCCTCACCCAATATTTTTTGTCTTTCTAAACTAGTGATATTAATAATTTATTCATAACATAGCTATCAGCTAAATTATCCTTGAAAATTCGATTCGTTTTACCATACATTGATGATATATAGGAGGGAGACATCGAAACTGATGATAGGTTGATTAAAAACTAGATTCTCTGCTTGCAAACATTAAAACATTATTAATGGCTTGTGGTTTATATTTCTCAAATGTCAAAAACTAGTTTCTCTGATTGCAAACATTAACATTATAATGGCTTGTGATTTATATTTCTCAAATCTCAAAAACTGGTTTCTCCTGTGTGCAAACATTAATGGCTTGTCATTTATATTCCTTAAAACTCAGAGGGAGGGAATAGTCTAATTGGTATGCCACAATCATAGATATTTTTACTAAGATTACAAATAGTTTTGGTAAATTGTGAAATATATATATATATATATATTTTTTAATATTGAATTAAATTATTTTTATCGTATTTTATTTTATAATATTTGAATTCGAGTTTGAATTAGAATTTGGTAATTATGGTTCTTAATATCAACACACAAGAAATCTGCATTTCAAATCAGGAATCTTACGGACATCTCGGTATTGATTGGTGAAGTTGAGTTTGTACTGGCAAAACGTTTAAAGGAATTGTTGGTCCCGGGTTGAGTCTGTATTTTAGGTCAATTTCCCTCCTCTGCTTTCTCAATCTGAAAAAACGTTCAAGGGATTTTTCGTCCAGCTGCCCTCTTTGCATATACAATCTTGTTTAGCAAGAAAGGTAGCCTGAGTAGTACAAATCTTTGGTTTCGAGACTAGATTGCTTCTATCCTCTTCTTGGATAGATTAAAATACTAAAATATATCGTCTTCGTGGATAGAAAAACCCACAAACACGTATTTGAAAAATGGATGGTGGCAAACATAGACGTAGAGAGGAACCCATTTTCATTGGACGATGATTTCTTTGCCATAAGAAAGAAATGGCTATGCGAAAGGGAGTTATCAAGGTGGATCTTCCATTTCAATTTTAATGTGAAGACGGCCCTATAGAAGGAGCCCTTCACCTTTGCCGCACAGATCATATAACCATGGAGTCGATGGAGACAAGTCACTTTCACAAAACCATTCACAGGCTTCAACAGATTAGAAAAGAACGCGGGGATTCATTCGTGCTATAATGAATAGTAGAGAAAGCTCAGTTCCGCCGGGATGCACTTGGGTGATCAATATTTCATAAGCTATAGGTTATTTAATAGCTTACTAACAGATTCTAACAATACTTGATGGCTATCCATCTGGCAAGGGAAAAGATACTATTGTGTTCAGTTTTGTCGAATGGTGCATATTTGTAGAATGATCAATGAGTATTTGGTAGATGGATTAAAAAGTCACAAGGAAGCTTTGTTGTGAGGAACTCACTTATTCTATCACAATAGCACCCCGGCAAGGGAAAAGATACTATTATGTTCAGTTTTGTCGAACGGTGCAGATTGGTAGAATGACTAATGAATATTTGGTAGATGGATTAAAAAGTCACAAGGCAACTTTGCTGTGAGGAACTCACTTATTCTATCACAACAGTGTCAATGTGATTTCCTTCTTAATGTCATAGAATTATATTGTTTGTATCGCTGATATAAATGCTATCAGATTTTCTTCTCGTATTTTTATTGATGATAATGGATTACCATGATCTTATTGAGGATAATAGATTACCAGAAATTGTTCTTATGAAGTAAAACTTTGTCAACAATCTTCCTATATCCTTTAAAAAAAAGGTTCGGCAAATAGGATACGGAATATGAACACTTATGCACCGTATAATGGGCGTAGACATTTTTGGAACACAGTTGCAAATTCTAGTTTATTAAGATTAATGTTGCAAACAAAAAATAGGGAAAATATTAGTAAAATCAGTAAATATGGATAAAATTAAGATATCATTCAAATATTGATAAAAATTAGGCCAAAAATCGTGATTTCTAGATAAAATCTTAGATGTAGATGTTTGCAACCTTGGTTAAGACTCGGTGCATTCATACTCATAAGGGACCTTGATTTCACATTAGATTCATCTAAGATATGGGGCATGAAGGCCCAGGAATATCTGCTCTCGGCTTTCTTCAAAGGAACTACGGAGATGCAATTCCAAATCACATGGCTCCTACGTGGAGAAATGGGAGAACGAGAGGGGAGGGTATCTCCAAACAAATCGACCTGGGCAGTTCCTGGTGAGACCCTGTATAATAACATGGTGGACTTGTGTGATTAATGGAATTAAATGTTTATATTTATTCATATATTCTATTCTGCATTTATGTATTTATGTCTCGTACTTATTGTTATATGTTGTTATGGTTGATATTGCTTTGTTGTAAATTTTAGTTGGGGTTTTATATTAATATACTCACATGTTTTTAATTATTAGTCATTTCCAATGTGTAATATTTTAATTATGGTTCTGTTGAGGCCTCAGAAATCTGTGGCAACAACAAGGGGGATAACCACCCGGTCCGAACCTTAAATCCTTTTCCATTTGGGATAGTGGCTCCGACTAGGTGTAATGGGACCAGTTTCCCAGATTTGGGTTTTTGTATGATTATTGGATTTCTCTCAAAAGATTTGCATAAAGAATTACTAAAAACTAAAATAAATTTATTCTAGAATGCAAAACTTTGAATTAAGTCTAATCTAATCTAACCCAGGATAATACCAATTTTATGCGATTTATAACGATATCTATTCAGTCTGTGATGATTTAGATGAATTACAGACTTAATAGGATTAATAATTTGTAAGATGATTCTTTTGAGAAATAGTTAATCAAAAGAAAATATAAAACATATCGCATATATTTTGATGATCATATATAAAACAAATCAATTTCTATCTTTATATCGTACAATAGTGCAACTGATATTTCAAACAGAAACAATTGATTTCATACATAATTCACGAAAGATGAATTTATCACTAATGTTTAAAACATAATTTAGCATAAATGATAATAGTACCAGATGTATATTGTCCTGTTCATTTGATTAGCAATAATAGGCCATAATCAATCGTTTTATCAATGAGTCTTTCAGAGAATACAAAAGTGCATCAACAGTGATCAACAAAATGATGTATAATTGAAAAGGCCATGTTCCATTATTTCATCGAGGCATCTACAAACTTACAATAAAGCATTCTTTGTAAATGTCCTCAATAAAATTCTGGACCCTTCTCTAAATGCATGAGAAGGGTTTAAATACTACTTTAACTACTTACAAAAAATAGATTATACAAAATATCTTATGAGGTGGTTTCAAACAACCTTCCTCATTCCTAGTGCCTATTTGCTAAAATTTAAATTATTAAAAACAAACTAACTTATAATCATGCCCGATGATAGATTGCTGCCAGCTTTGTTTTTCTGCTCACAAATATCTGACATCGGCTGAACCTGTGGAGGCTTCCCGAACTGCGTCTTCATTTTCCCAGCAAATATAGCATCCTGTAAAAGTGGTTGCATTTTATATATGGAATCCAGAGAGCAATTTAATGTCATTACTTGACTATGTGGTTTAACCAGTAATTTCCAGTATGATTCACAATCATTCTTCTTCAGTTGTGCAAGCATTTTTTCCTGGATTTGACCTGTTCTTTTCCAACTTTGTTCTAAATTTTTGATATCAGGAATTGATTTGTGATTTCCCTCTTTAATCAAACCAGATGTATGCAACATATGGTTAATCATTTTGACCATATTCTTTGATATACCTACTGCTCTGGCTATGGCCAACTCTGCCTATTTTACCTGTGCATCCCAGTCAGTAAAAAGGATATATTTGAAAGTTTCTTTGATCTTTGGGAGACTTGACTTTCTCCCTTCCTCTGAATCTTTCCATTCAATATAATCAGAAATTTTAATGTTGAGTTCACTAAACTCAATTCTCTGGTCAATGACTGTATTGGTCAATTGTTCACTGATTTTCAAGTGTGGAATTATATCTGACATCTGTAAAATAAACAAGTTTTTTTGTTTAGAGAGTAAGGCATTCAATTCCAATGCCTCTTTTATGAATTCCTCTGCAGTATGAATACCTTCATAGTTTGTAATTTCTTGTCTCAATTCTTTAATCTGTGTGTTTTTGCTAGATAAGTCATTTTCATGACTTATCTTAAGCATTTCCATATCTTTCTTAAATTTGAGGAGTTGCTGCTCTACCTTCTGATTCAAACTGCGCCTTTCTTCATCAAATTTTTGTTATAACTGCCTGACCTTATCATCTTTTTATTGAACCAAAATGGACACTTTAGTTGCCTTATCCATCGTTGCAGTAGTGTATGCCCCAGCAAATTGTGATAGTCGAGTCAGATTTTCAATTGGATTTGAAGGAGTGTCTTTCCATACAACTTCCATTACTTCATTTCCTGGAGGTGTTTCAATCCTTCTCCTTTTTCTTTGTTTCCTTACTACAGCTTTATGGAGAGGGTTGTAGAATACTTCTAGTGTAGGGATATCAGTTACCTTTAGAACAATTTCATCAGTTGGAAACACAGGAATGACTTTTGTGTCTTGGGAGGTTATCCCAGGACTTTCAATGATTTCTTTTTCTGAAACTGTTTGTTCCTTTGGAGTATGAAATTCATTATCTTTTTGTGAAGAAGATACCTCTGGGGTATTTATCAATATGTTGCTAACTAGAGTCCAGATTTTATCTAGTTCATTCTAACTTTGTGAATCTGTTTGTTCTGTCCTGACTTCTTTGCTTGCTTCAGTCATATAACTGGTAACTAAGACATTTTGAGGGACACGTCTAATTCTTTGTTCTTTGTATTTGTTGAATATCTGTATTTATTCTGGATTTAGGTTTGATTTAACGAAATTTTGGACTTATTCAAAAGTCCCAACTGATTGCAAAATGCCTTCAAATCTATCATCAGTGTGTATGATAGGTTTGACTTTAACTGCCTGATTAAACTTGTTAGCAATCTTCTTTGGGTCGAATTTCCTTGAGGGTAAAACGGGGAGCTTCAGGAACTCAATCTTCTAACATTCTTTTAATGCATGATTGAAATTACTGAGGGTGAATGTACCACATTGAATTGGAAAACTTTGCCATAAGGATTTTTTACTATCCTTCAAAGATTTGGTGACTCCATTACCAACAGTTTGGTAAGCGACTTCTCTCACCATTAATTTATCAGAAACATACAAAGGAAGAATATGTGGCAGAGCGGAGCTTCCAAATACTCTAATATATGAAAATTATTCTTCAACAAAACATCTGCCTATCATTTGAAGGTATGCAAGGGCTTCCTTAGTGAACCTAGGGCTCACTCTGTCAAACATAAATTGATGTAACGGTAATACAACTCCATAACATAGCCTATGAAAATGTGGTGCATAATTATGCTCCCATATCTCTTTATGACTCAAATGTATAGGAGTGGGATCCTCAGGAGTCCATTTCCAACCCATAACTGGAAAACTAGTAGAAAAGCAGATAGCATCAAAAATATATGCACTCATGAAAAATTGAGGGACGGGTTTGGAGGAAGAAGCTCTTGTTTGGCGATATTCATTAATCGCTTTAGCTAGATTTTTAGAGAGAATGGTTGCCCAATTCATGATATGGGAGTTAACACATGAATCAATCAGGGGAAGCCATATTATAGAAAATTTGATATTATCAGGGAGACCATATAATCTGCATAGCATTGCGGCTGCAAAATTGTAGGGGTTTTCAAGTGAGGCGATAGGGTACATAACTAATTTCTCATGTTTGAACTTGTTGTCTAGTTTCCTCCAACCCTGAATTGTCTTGAAAGGGTCCTCATTGTTCTTTGCAAATTTCTCAACAAATCTATTATCATAGATATCCTATGGGTCAAGTAGCTTGTACATGATCTTCAAGTCTTCGGCTCTGAAATAACCTAAGATTTCATTCTTAGCAGTTCTTAATTGTCTGTCCTTGATTGTTGAATTGTCAAGCACCCACCTAATCATGTCGGTATATGGTAAAAGAGTAGCCCTTGCCGCTATCCTATGAAGGAAGGAACATGCAATATCTTTAAACTGTAAGTTTGAGGGTCTTGCATCATCAATAGTCACTTTGACCTCCACTAATTCAGGTTCTTCATCTTCGACAATGGTATAGATAGCTTGCCACTTTGTGGCACCTCCATCAGTAGTGCAAACTGTATCTGAGACTATTGGCGACATTTCAGTGTATTCTTCTTCTGCAACAGTTTGTTTGTTGTGCTTTTGCATTACCGTGCAGATGGACATATCTTGAAGGAAAATCCCTATAAAAATAGAGTAATGATCAAATGATGGAAGATATATTTGAAATGACTAATTCGAAAAGAAAAGATCTGGGAAGCAGATGTTCCATTAATTATCCATAACCAAACAATAATTATTTTCATTGGGATGATAAAACAGACTTAATTATTTCTGACATGATTTATTTCACATAAAATATCTACTTAAAATCCGTCAAATCTATCGCATCGCGCCTTTTGAATCTATCTTTATGCAGCATATTAAATTTTGTTTATGCGATATGCGATTTTGCGATATCACGAAACCACAAAATCGCAATATCGAAACATCGCAAAATCGGAGTTGTCGCAATATCGGAACTTTGGTGAAGTTTGCTTAAAGTTTCAAAGATTTATTTGTGATGTGCGATTTCTGCTGTCACTTGTGAAAGTCCGATCGCTGATCGCAAAATCGGGATCTCGTTGTTTTGTTACTTATCTTTTAATGAAAAAAATCATGCGGGATGCGATTTGCGATAGGGTATTTTCAAGGATGTTTTTATTAATTTCTTTTTGTTTTCATATTTTAATTAAACAAAAGCAATAATGTTTTTTTGGGAGTTTTAATTTTTATCTAAAATGAAAAATATATTTTTAATAAGGGTCCCTATTTCTATTTATCGAAGGTCTAGATTATTTTTGAAAAATAAAAATGGTGGGGGAGTTGTTGCATAGCACAACAATTGGCGATTCACTTGGGAGAACCAGATATCTCTGATTGGTTTATTTTGATATTTCTAAACTTTCAAAACAAGAAAAATATATAAGAATAAAAATAGTATGATTCATCAATTAAACAGTGTTTTTTCATAGTATAATCTATTTACCTATCTCATTTCTTCTTAATTAACTCCTTTTAGTGATAATACATAGGTATCTGCATCAGTCAGTACTCAGATTTAAAAAGATAAAGTAGGTATTCTCTAAAATTGATTTCATAGATTTTTACTTGTTTATCACAGATAGAGCCACTGTTGCCAGCAGGCATTTATAGCCTCGACAGGGTTAAATTTTAACCAATAATGATTCATGGTCCCATCTGAATTTGATTTCTTATTTCAAAATGTAATTTAACATGTAATTGAATTTCTTTTTCTTGACACATTTTCAAAATCATTGTCCAGGTTTGGTAGCCTGATAATGACAATGTCATTCACTGATAGTAATTTTAGACTGAACAAGCTGGCTCATGATGATACCCCTTGTCTATTGATTTTTTTATAATCATTGAGCTATTACCCTGTTGTGGTATGCAGTATTGGTAATATCAGCCTAAATTATTTCTCTATGATCATGATAAACAAGCTCGTGATGAGACTTATTTTCTTTTGAATTTGTACATCATATATATTTCTTTTTATTTTTTGAATTATACTCTGAAGAAGAAATTTTATCAAATGGGATGAATCATTAGCTCTTTTAAGAGTTATGGATGATAATTATAGAGTTGGTAGATACCTTTTCATAGAGAATCCTTGCTAAGTTAAAAATTTCCTTTTTTGACTGATACATAACAACTATATTTTATAATATCAAGAGTCTTTTCAGAAATTAAATGCCTTTAGTAAATTTCAAATTATTTTAAAAAAATAAAGTTTATTCAATTCTCATAGTTATAATCATTTTTTTTTTTACTTCACTTATTTATAGAAGCAAAAAATAAACATAATTTATGAGAAATTTTGAAAATTTGAATCAACCAAAAATGATACTATTTTCAACCTTTTATTTTCCTAAAGCAAAAATTAAAATTTTAAATCTTGACCTAAGAGAAATATTTTTTAAGAATTTGACCATTCACAGGCAAGGAATCTTTCTTACCTGAAAAGTCTTGCAGCAAAAAGGTAGATATGCCTATTTTCTCAATGATTTGAAATAGACCAAGCCATAATCTTTGGAATTTGGTATGCTTACCCTTTTCCTTATGTGCCTTATCCCATTTCAAAACAAGGGCTCCAATTTCAAAAGCTTTTGAACAGATGGATGCTATGTCAAACGAGGCTTTCACTATTTGTTGACGATGAGCATGTATAGTCTTGGCTTTTTCTCTCTGTTCTTCCATTTTAAGAAGTTGATCTTGTCTAAATTGGAGGGAAGATGAAGGATGTTCATCAATAAATTGCACTAAAGCAAATCATGGTATTGTTATATTTGTGGGTAGAACTGCTTCTTTCCCATAAACTAACACAAATGGAGAAGTACCTATTGCGGCTTTTTGGGTGATTCTATCTGCCCAAAGAACAAATAATAGTGCTTTGTGCCAATTTTTATGATTTTGTTCCATAGTTCATTTGATGATTCTTATAAGGTTTTTATTTGTAGATTCAGCTAATCCATTACCTTGTGTATAATAGTTAGCTAAGTACTTTAATTTAAAACCTCTTTTCAAAGAAAATTCTATCATGGCATTTCCAGAAAAGTAAGATACATTATCAAATATCTAAGTTGATGGGAGGCCAAACCTGGTGATTATGAACATATCAATAAAATCTGTAATACTTTGTGTATTAACCACCTTTAATGGGATATCTTCTACCCATTTTGTGAAATAATCTGTTGTAGTTAGAATATACTTATGATGTTTAGAAGAGTTTGGATTTATTTCACCTATGATATCTAACCCCCATTGTTCAATTGGTTGTTGGATATTTACTGGTTGTAGAGGAAATGCTGCTTTCCTTTCTCTTCCTGCTGCAGTTTGACACACTTTACATTTTCTTGAGTATTCATGTGCATCTTTAAATAGAGTTGGCCAATAGTAGCCAGCATGCAGTATTTTATGACCTATGGTGTTTCCTCTAAAATGACCTCTAGCTGGTCCATCATGTAATTCTTGCATTACTTTTTCAGCTTCAGTTTTCTCTAAACATCTCAATAATACAGAATCATAATTCTTTCCAAATAGCACATCATTTATGAGTTGATATTGATTTGCTTTAAGTATCAGAGCATGATTTGTTGTATAATTGAGATATAATGGAGCATATCCATTTTTTAAGAAAAAATTTAAATCAGCATATTGTGACTGAGAATCGTTTAGGCTTACCTTGGACTGTTGTATTTCATTTGGTTGGTCTTATTTTGTTGGTAAAGGAGAAGCTCAAGTTAACATCCTGCATGTTGAGATTCAACAAGATGATGAGCTTAGTGAAAAGAGTCGCCTTCACTAAGTGGGCCCGCAGGCTATTTTTGGCGCAAGTCTATTTTTAGACTATGTCTATTTTTAGACATGTCGATCATATTTCAGAAGTTGCAGGATGCTATTTGTGGATGGTTGATTAAGTTGGAAAAATAGATGAAATTATAATTTTAGAATATTGGGCGAAGTCTATTTATAGATCGTCAATCTAAAAATAGATGCATGTCGATTATTATTAGCTCTTAATAATAATCAGACTCTAAACAACAACTTATTCTCTTGGAGCACTTCAGTTCAGTGCACAAATGTGGCACAGCAGCTGATAGAAGGAAATACACTATTCCTGAGGGTTTATTGGAGCTATTGCATGGAGGACTCGGTTAGAACTCAAGTGGCAGAGTTATGACATAGTTGGAAGAAGTATTTATGGAGTTGTATTCAGTTTAACTCAGTTAGACTCGGTTGAGCTAGTTGTATCTAGTCTAACTGATTGATACACTAGTGAGAGTGGAGTGAATTAATTAGTTAATTAATTCATAAATAATAACTCAATAATCAACTGAACAATACATTAGTTAACTACAGTGCATAGCAGTTTCAGTGGAGACCAGTGGAGAGATAGGTGAAAGGGCAAGATAGACTATCTGTTGTGACTATAGTGATGCATTGATTGCATCAAACACACAGTGGAGATGCCAATGAGGATTGCGCAGTCAATCCAAGAGTAATTTGAATTCATTCAGAGCTATTCTTCAGCATAGATAGCGCAGTGGAGACAGGCTGGCAGGTGGCATAGATCGGTGCATGGATTTGCAAGATTGGGCCTGATTAGTGTATGATGATTGTACTATACTGAGAGCTTGTGCTAAGCTTTGTATGTTTGTATGAGATTGTCATATGATCTCCATGTTACATAATATATAGTTGGGGTTTTCAGCTTCAGGCTTTCCCGATTAAAAACTGTGTTATGTGCGATTGATAAAAAAAAATTATGCTTCACATGTGTGTGCAATTAATTTTTCCGCAAAAGATTAACAAGTGGAATAGATTCAGTATCTTGCATAAAGTTAAATAGTGTGAGATCAGGTGGATATTGGACATATGCATCCTTAATGCATATAATTTCTACATGGTATCAGAGCATTTTTGATTGAATATTGCAATTGTGAAGTGAGTTTGCGTTGGTGGACAATTCGAATTTGCTACAGAAGATTCTTGGTGTAGAAATCGAGTATACATTGAAATGTCTTTCAACGGGTTGAGATTGGAGTATGCCCTTGATGGGAGCTCAAATTACATATCTTGGAAGGACAGGATGGAGGCAGTGCTGGAGGATAATGGGCTGAAGGAGTTCATCGACAGTGATGTTCCTAAGTTGGGATCTAGCGATGTTGCATTACTTGATGCATGGCAAAAGAAGACTGCAAAGACGAGGAGGATTCAGTTGGAAGGTGTGAAGGACCATATTGTGTCTAGCCTTCACGGGAAATCCACTCCATTCTTAATGTGGAAGGCTTTGAAAAATTTGTTCCAAAGCAGAAGTGACCAGAGGAAGTTGGCGCTTAAAGACAAGCTCAGAAAAATAAAAATGGAGAAAGGTGACAGTATTCCAAAATACCTCACAAAGTTTGTCCACTGCAAGGATGAGCTAGGAAGTGTGGGGGTTACTGTTTATGAAGAATACTTGGTGAGCTTGGCTCTCCTTGGGCTTCCGAAGAGTTGGCATAGCTATGAAGACTCTGTCAATGGATGGGAGAAATTTCCAGGATGGGAGCGACTTTGGTCAGATTTTGTGCAGGAGGAGATAAGGCGGGGTACCAGAGATGGATCTTCATCGAAGAATGAAGATGAAAAAAATTTCTCTTTGGCTGCCAAATCAAGGAAAGGGAAGGGGCAGAAAAATTCTTCTAAATCCGGTGCGAAAGGCAAGACGCAGGACTTGTCCAAAGTGAAGTGTTTTCACTGTCACGAGCATGGACATTTCGCCACTAACAGTCCACAGAAGAAGAAGAATAAGCAAGTTGCTGGATCTGTAGCTGGAGAGGCCTTAGCCTCACAATTTGAGCTGGATTTTTCCTTGATCGCATGCTTGGTTTCAAGCTGCATGCGATCGATGTGGTATCTTGATAGTTGTGTGTCTTTCCATATGATGGGACACAAAGAGTTGTTTAGTGACTTGGAGGAGAAGGACCTCCAGATGCATATAGAGATGGGCGATGATGGTCGGTACATTGCGACTGGCATTGGGATCATTACCTTTGAGAGGGAGTCCGGTAATCCATTCTTGTTGAAGAATGTCATGCATGTTCCAGGTCTGAAGAAGAACTTGGTCTCAGTCGCAATACTAGAAGACAGAGGTTATGATGTTGTTTTTAGTGAGGGAAAAGCTTTCCTTCGACATAAAACAATGGGTCAAACCAAGAAGATAGGGGTTCGAAATAAGAATCTCTACAAGCTGGAGGTAGATGGCTGCACTGCAATGGTGGGCAAAGCAGAAGAAGTGGTGAGCCGCGATGAGGGCGAATTATGGCACAGGAGATTGGGCCATCTTCACCATCGCACTTTGAAAATTTTGCAGCAAATTTATACTGGACTTCCCAAGGGTACTCTTGCACAGTCAGATTAGTGCAAATAATGTACAATGGGAAATTTTGTGAAGACCACCTTTCATGAGAAGGAGAACCATGCTTCGGTGATCCTGGAGAGAATTCACACAGACGTGTGTGGACCATTCTCGGTTGCTTCAACAGTGAAACACGAGTATATGTGATATTTGTTTATGACTTTTCTCATAGATGTTGGATCTTCTTCATGTAGAAGAAGAATGAAATGTTCTCAAAGTTCTGTGAGTTCAAGGCATTGGTGGAGAAGGAGTCGGGGAAGCAGGTGAAATCTCAATGGAGTGATAATGGTGGTGAATACATCTCGGGTGAATTCAAAGACTTCTGTAGCAAAGAAGGAATTCGAAGAGAACTCATAGCGCCTCATAACCCACAGCAGAATGGGGTCGCAGAGAGAAAGAACAGAATGATCATGGGTGTTTCACAAGCGATACTGCATGACCAGGGCCTACAGATGCACTTGTGGGCGGAAGCATGCAACGCTACGATTTATGTGCAAAATCATTGTCCTCGTAGAGTACTTGGCATGAGTAAACCCGAGGAAGCTTTTACTGGTAAGAAGCCTGATATTTCTCATTTGAAGATTTTTGGCTCACCTGTTTACATTCATGTGACGAAGGATGCCAGGAAGAAGTTGGAGCCGACTGCAGAAGTTGGGATATTTTTAGGGTACACAGAAACACCCCATAACTATCGTGTGTATTTTCCAAACAGTCAGATGACTGTTATGCGATGAGATATAAAATTCGATGAGGTGAAAGCCATGCAGTTGTCATTTAAGAGGGAGATATACTTGCATGCAGAGGAGGAACTTCTTGTTCCCAAAGATGGGCCTCTGGATGTGGATCAGCCACAGGAGGAGATTCATGGAGTGGAGGAGTCCACTCATGCAGAACCAAACATCAGACAAGGTAGGAAGCGTACCACAGAAGCTGAGAGACTGAAGGTGGATGCGGCAAAAAATGTAGGAGTTCCTACATCACAGCGCAGACAGAGATAGTCACCTGACCGATATACTGGATACATGGCTCTTATGAGCAAGTGTATTGTGACAGAGCCATCTTCTTTTGAAGAAGCAACGCAGGAGCCCACATGGGTAGATGCCATGGTGGAGAAGTATGACTTCATTATCACAAACAGTGCTTGGGAGATTGTTCCAAGGCCGGTGGGAAAATCAGTTGTAGGATCAAGATGGATCTACAACGTAAAGCAAGTTGCGTATGGGAGCGTCGAGAAGTATAAGGCAAGATTTGTTGCCCTGGGCTTCTCACAGATTGAGGGGATTGACTATGAAGAAACCTTTGCACCTGTCGCACGGTATTCTTCCATAAGGACCATCCTTGCTCTCTCAGCGCAGATGGGTTGGCACATTCATCAGATGGATGTGAGGACTGCGTTCCTTAATGGATTCATTGAGGAAGAGGTGTACATTGAGCAACCTAAAGGATTTGAGATCTTCAGCAGCGAGTTGCATGTGTGTAGACTCAAAAGAGCGTTGTATGGGCTGAAACAAGCACCTCGTGCTTAGTACACTCGGATCAATAGCTATTTCACTTGACTTGGCTTCACTAAGAGTGAGGCGGATGAAAACTTGTACCAGATTGTGGTTGAGGGTAAGATTTTGATAATTGTACTATATGTTGATGATTTGATACTAACAGGTGATGAGCAGTTGATACACTCATGCAAGGCTGATCTTGCAAAGGAGTTTGAGATGAAGGATTTAGGCCTCCTTCATTATTTTCTTGGATTGGAAATATGGCAGCGGGAAGGTGAACTATTTTTGTCTCAAGGCAAGTATGCCCGGGAGATACTGGAGAAGTTTCACATGCAAGGCTGCAAGCCTATCGACACTCCTTTTCCAGGAAATTGGAAGAAAGAGGATGCTACATTGGCAGAGGTAGTGGATGCCACTGTTTATCGACAGTTGGTGGGTTCGCTCATGTATTTAGTCAATACAAGACCGGACATATGCTATGCGGTGAACCAAATTTCACAAGCGATGGTTAAGCCTACCAAGCTCTTTTGGAAGGCAGGCAAGCATGTCCTGAGATATCTCAGGGGCACATCTGAGTATGGTTTATGGTATAGACAAATGGATGAGGTGAAGTTGCATGGCTTCACGTATGCAGACAAGGTGAAGCCCAACAAACAGAAAGAGCACATCAGGAGGGATTTTGAGTATTAGATCTATGACAGTTTCTTGGTACAGCAGGAAACAAAGATCTGTGGCACTCAGTTCAGCGGAAGCATAATACATGGCAAAAAGTTTAGTTGCATGTGAGGCTATCTGGATGAGGAAGATTTTGGTTGGTTTGTTCGGTTCACATTTAGATCCCACGGTGATTCATTGTGATAATCAGAGTTGCATTAAACTCTCGGTTAATCCTGTGTTTCATGATAGATCTAAACATATTTATATCCGGTATCATCATATCAGAGATTGTGTGCAGCGGAAGATCATGTTGCTTCAGTACATTCCTACGGAGGATCAGGATGCAGATATTCTGACGAAGGCGCTCACCAAGAGCAAATTCGAATACCATAGAGGTAGGATCGGGGTGAAGGATAATCCCTATCTTGTTGAGAGGGAGTGTTGAGATTCAACAAGATGATGAGCTTAGTGAAAAAATTCGCCTTCACTAAGTGGGCCCGCAGGCTATTTTTGGCGCAAGTCTATTTTTAGACATGTCGATCATATTTCTAAAGTTGCAGGATGCTATTTGTGGATGGTTGATCAAGTTGGAAAAATAGATGAAATTCTATTTTTAGAATATTGGGCGAAGTCTATTTATAGATCGTCAATCTAAAAATAGATGCATGTCGACTATTATTAGCTCTTAATAATAATCAGACTCTAAACAGCAACTTATTGATCTCTTTGAGCAATTCAGTTCAGTGCACAGATGTGGCACAACAGCTGATAGAAGGAATTACGTTATTCCTGAGGGTTTACTGGAGCTATCGCATGGAGGACTCAGTTATAACTCAAGTGGCAGAGTTATGACACAGTTGGAAGAAGTAGTTATGGAGTTGTATTCAGTTTAACTTAGTTAGACTCAGTTGAGCTAGTTGTATCTAGTCTAACTGATTAATACACTAGTGAGAGTAGAGTGAATTAATTAGTTAATTAATTCATAAATAATAACTCATTAATCAACTGAACAATACATCAGTTAACTACAGTGCATGGCAGTTTCAGTGGAGACCAGTGGAGAGATAGGTGAAAGGGAAAGATAGACTATCTGTTGTGACTATAGTGATGCATTGATTGCATCAAACACACAGTGGAGATGCCAATGAGGATTGCGCAGTCAATCCAAGAGTAATTTGAATTCATTCAGAGCTATTCTTCAGCAGAGATTGCGCAGTGGAGGCAGGCTAGCAGTTGGCATAGATCGGTGCATGGATTTGCAAGATTGAGCCTTATTAGTGTATGACGATTGTACTATACTGAGAGCTTGTGATAAGATTTGTATGTTTGTATGAGATTTTCATATGATCTCCATGTTACATAATATATAGTTTGGGTTTTTAGCTTCAGGCTTTCCCGGTTAAAAACTGTGTTATGTGTGATTGATAAAAAAAAATTATGCTTCACATGTGTGTGCAATTAATTTTTCTGCAAAAGATTAACAAGTGGAATAGATTCAGTATCTTGCATAAAGTTAAATAGTGTGAGATCAGGTGGATCTTGGACATATGCATGCTTAGTGGATATAATTTCTACACTGCAAATACCTTGACCTTTAACAATTCTAGCAGGATGTATCTCTACATCATATTCTTGAAGTGCAGTGACCCAATTTGCTCTCTTCTCTCCTACTTCTCGTTGGATTAATAATTCCCTTACTGCTGAGTAAGGTATTATTATTTTAGTATGTGTTTTTAGGAGAAAAGGTCTAAAATGTTTCAAAGCTTTAAATACAGCATAAGCTTGTTTTTCCACGGCTTAATAATTTAACTCAGCACCTTGAAGATTAGAACTAAAAAACGAAATTGGTGCTTCAATGTTCTGATCATTTAGTTGTGTTAGAATTGTTGTGTATGATGTATCGGAATAAAATGTATATAATACAAATGTCTTAGTAAAAATAGGATTCGTTAAAGAAGGAGCTTCGATGATAGCTTTTTTAATCAGCTCGAAAGAATTTCTCTCATCTTTTCCCCATTTAAAAATTTAATTTTTCTTGTTCATTGATTGTAGGGGTAAGATGATTTGGGAGAAATCAGGAACAAATATTTTTACAAAATTAATTTGTCCTAAAAATGATTGCATTGTTTTTTTATTGTGTGGTAAAGGGATGTTTTCAATTTCCTAAATCCTATCACGGTCAATATAGATTCCTTTTTAGAGACAATGAACCCTAATAATTTACCTTCTGATAAGCTGAAATAACATTTTCTTGGATTCAAGGAAATATCGAATTTTCTACATCTTTCGAAAATGTGTTTTAGGTGATTAACATGATTATTTATATGCTTAGAGTAAACAATAATGTCATCTAAGTATATAACAATTGAATTATTGATTAATCCTCTGAAAGTTATATCCATAGCACGTTGAAATGTAGCACCGGCATTAATCAACCCAAAAGGCATTTTTTGATATGCGCATGTTCCCCACTTTGTTTTGAATGTTGTCTTTAATCTATCGTCTGGATGTACCATAATCTGATTATATCCTGAAAATATGTTGAGAAAAGATATCAATTTAGATCGTGCAACTAACTTTAATATCTGTTCCATGGTAGGCAAAGGAAAATTATCTTTTTGGCAATCTTTATTCAAATTTCTAAAGTCTATGCAAATCCTAATGTCTCCATTATTTTTTCTAACTAGGACCATGTTTGACACCCATTTCGAATGTCTAACAGGAAAAATATCTTTGGCTTTGAGCATTTTATTTAATTCAGATTTAATTTGACTTTCTAAATTTGGGTGGATATTTCTAAGTTTTTGTTGAACAGGCTTATCATCTGAGGTCATAGGTATGGTATGTTGAATTATGGAAGTATCATATGTCTTAAGATCTGAATAATCCCATGCAAATATATCTTTATACGTTTTCAACAACTTAATGAATGACATCCTTTCTTCAGGTTTTAAACCAAGACCTAAGTTGATATTTTGAGGTTTTTTTGGAGTACTAAGATTAATCAATTCGAATTTTAAAGTAGAACTCTGGGTTTTTGAATTGATGATCTTTTTAAACCTATCTTTCAAATCATAGAGATCTTCCATTTTGACTACAGATTTTGGAATTGGATTACTAATTTGTTTATCTTCAATATATAAGTCATTTTGTTTATCTTCAATCTATAAGTCATGTTCATGTTCATCTACGATTTGACCTTCATAAGCTCTATCTGATGTAAGAAAGTCTATTATATCTGCATCATTGTTAAATACTCTCCAATTTGTTACGTTGTCAGGAATGGAAGGCATAAAAATTAACTTGAAATTGAAAATTTGTCTGGGCTAAATTCCTCGGATGGTATAAGTCTAGATGCTACATTAGCAACTAAATCAACGCTTGCATTTTGAAATCTAGGAACTGTGGAGATATTAAATGCAGAAAAGTGGGATGTAAGGCTTTGAGCTAAAGTCTAATAGTGTTTCAAATGTCCAGAAATACAATGAATTGTATTTCTGACTTGTTTAACAATTATTTCAGAATATCCATATACCTGCAAATATTTAACATTTAAACTAATAGCTTTGTATAGACCTTGTATCAATGCTTCATATTCAACGGTATTATTCGTGCATTGAAATTTGAGTCTGCAAGCTAGAATTGTTTCTTCTCCTTGTGGATTGATTAAACGCAACCTACTCCTGCACCATCTTTATATTTTGAACCATCAAAGTACAAAGTCCAAAATAAAGAATTTTTCGAAATTTTATTGCTAAGATTAACACATCTAGAAGTGTTTGTTTGAGAAAAGTTTTCAATTTGAGAAATAGCAGTGTATGTTGAAAAAGGTGAAATATGGGCATTGAACGATCCAAGAAATGATTCAGCTGAATAATTTCCAATAATATTATTGGTGAAAGTTACAGGCTCATTTGTTTCTTCTAGTTCAGTAACTGTATGTTTCATAAATTTTTCACGATCAACTCGGATTTGATTTGGTTTACCATTGTATGGTAACCACATGTGTGACCAATCAGTAGAAAAATATCCATGTAACTTTTCAGACCAATCCCTACTTAAAATAAGACCATAAAATTCAGGGATGATAATATAATGGATACTTACAGAATTTCTCTAATATCAATTACTTGCAGTACCTTTGGATTGGATGATAATCTAAGGGATACTAACAGCATTTCTCCCATGACTTCTACTTTTGTTCTATCTAATTGAACTGTATGTACAGCAGATTTTTGAGGAGTGATATTCAATTTTGTACACATGGTTCTTGGCATGATGTTTGAAGAATCTCCTGAATCAATAAGACAATTATGAACATTTTTGTTGAAAATCTCATAAGTCAAAAGTAAAGGAGGAGTGTGAGAAATAGATCTATCACCAATTAAGACCAGATCATTGGGATTTACTTTGTTTGGAGATGACGGATGTTTTCCCATATCTTTAGAAGCTTGGGCTATAGCTGGTGGTTGTATAGGATCTATAGAGATTGCCTTGAGTTCTCTAAGTAAAATTTTCTACTGTTGTTTGAGTTTGGTCATTTCATGTAGTGAAATATTTTCTTTGGTCTTTTTCATATCTTAAACTATATTGTATTCTATTGTATATGAAACTATCAAAGTTTTGGAAGTTGTAATAGGATAATATGAAATAGGATTTGTTTGAACAGTTTTAAATTTTTTGGCTACGTTTTTTTCCTTTGTGGGGAGAGATTTTTGTTTCTGATTTGATATAGTTGAATCAGGAGAAGATTTTCTTCTAGTAGACACAGGCATAGCTTTTCTTTCTTCTTCTGAGGGGAGAATAAAATCCCATAACCCATTAAGTTCAACTTCTTCCTTAGACTCAGGTTCTTGTTCAGATGGTGAGGGATCTTCAGTATCTTGATCAGATTTGGCATTTGAAATAACATTTGGAGGATGAGAAGTTGAAGAAGGATTTTTCTTAAATGGGCGATATGATTTTTTAGGTACTGATGATTCAGCAACTTGTTTCTTTATATCAATCATGTCATTTGACATAGTTTTCAACACTTTTTGAAGATCTTCAAGATCAAATTGATCTTTCGAGACTTTCTTTTTAGAATCTTGACTAAATGTCACTTCCTTTGATTTCCTGTCTTCTATATCTGATCTTTTTCCTAATGCTAGGATTCTTTTCTCTACAGCAAGAGATTCTTTCATGTTTTCTAAAAGGGTAGCTTTACCAACTCTATCTAAAAAAATAGCTATATTAGAAGGTAAGGAAGAAATAAATCATTCTATTTGTACATCAACAGCAGGCTTGGAAGCAATTGGTATTTTGTTTAATAACTTGTTAAATCTAGAGTTGAAATCTTTGATCCTTTCACCTAAATTTGTTTTTATATTGGAAAGGGCATTGATTAAAGATGCAACAGTTCTATCATCTCCAAATTTTGCAGGAAAAACTTGTTCAAAAGTTGCCCAATCGGCACTAGATCCTGTTGGAAGTGATAAGTACCAGGATCCTGCAGATGCTTGTAAAGTATAAGGAAACAATACGACTACGATATCTTCATGAGCAACTCCGTTAAGATTCATGGCTAACATATAATTATTGATATGTTCTTCAGTAGGAAGACCATCATCTGGATTATATTTTGGTAGCCATTTTTCAGGATGATCTGGAAGAGGATTTGGATTTGCAATTAATACAGCACTAGGATTCGTCCAAGGTCTGTTAGCCATAATTGGATTTGAAGTTTGTGAAGATACATAAATAGATCCAGAAGTAGGAGGGATGGATGTGGAACTTAGAACTAGAACAGTACTACTTGTGATAGTATTGATTTTTTGAGTAGAGGAAATGGAAGAATAAGAAGATGTAGATTGAGTAAGAGGATGCGAAGACTGAAGGGAAATTTGATGTGACTTCACTCATATCTGACTTAGATCTGGATATAGAAAAAAAAATTCGATGTGGTTCTATTGGAAACTCAAAAGGAGGAATTCCAAGTCTTTCACTTTTGGATCTGGTTAATATACTAGTTTCTTTAAATAAGGAAGTAATGCTTTCTTTAGAAGCTTCTGGATTAAAAGGCTTTCTGCAGAAATATATATTCTTTCTAATTTATGAATTAAAGACTGAACTTCGGGAGACTCGGGAGTGAATTCTAAAGAAGATGACTGTCGAAATATATCAGGAGATGAGGGGAAAGTTTCTACAATTTCTGATTTCTAAGTTGGTGATTTAGAGTTTGATCGGGAAGTTGTAGGATGCTTTTGGGGAGATCGACTCTTATGAGGGCTTCTAGTTTGAGGTTTAGATTTATATTCCATTCATAGTCAGGCCCTCCTTCTAGCGCCAAAAATGTTGAGGCCTCAGAAATCTGTGGCAACAACAAGGGGGATAACCACTCGGTCCGGACCTTAAAGCAGTTCCTTTTCCGTTTGGGATAGTGGCTCCGACTAGGTGTAATGGGACTAGTTTCCTATATTTGGGTTTTTGTATGATTATTAGATTTCTCTCAAAAGATTTGCATAAATAATTACTAAAAATAAAATAAAACTATTCTAGAATGAAAATTTTTGAATTAAGTCTAATCTAATATAACCTGGGATAATGCGAATTTTATGTGATTTAGAACGATATCTATTCAGTTTGTGATGATTTAGATAAATCGCAGACTTAATAGGATTAATACTTTGTAAGATGATTCTTTTGAGAAATAGTTAATCAAAAGAAAATGTAAAACATATCGCATATATTCAGATGATCATATATAAAACAAATCAATTTCTATCTTTATATCGTACAATAGTGAAACTGATATTTCAAACAGAAACAATTGATTTCATACATAATTCATGAAAGCTAAACTTATCAATAATGTTTAAAACATAATTTAGCATACATGATAATAGTACCAGATGTATATTGTCCTGTTCATTTGATTAGCAATAATAGGCCACAATCAATCATTTTATCAATGAGTCTTTCAGAGAATACAAAAGTGCATCAACAATGATCAACAAAATGATGTATAACTAAAAAGGCCATGTTCCATTATTTCATCGAGGCATCTACAAACTTACAATAAAGCATTCTTTGTAAATGTTCTCAATAAAATTCTGGACCCTTCTCTAAATGCATGAGAAGGGTTTAAATACTACTTTAACTACTTACAAAAAAATAGATTATACAAAATATCTTATGAGGCGGTTTCAAACAACCTTCCTCATTCCTAGTGCCTATTTGCTAAAATTGAAATTATTAAAAACAAACTAATTTATAATCATGCCCGATGATAGATTGCTGCCAGCTTTTTTTTTTCTACTCACAAATATCTGACATCGACTGAACCTGTGGAGGCTTCCCGAACTACGTCTTCATTTGCCCAGCAAATATAGCATCTTGTAAAAGTGGCTGCATTTTCTGTATGGAATCCAAAGAGCAACTCAATGTCATTAATTGACTATGCGATTTAACCAGTAATTTCCATTATGATTCCCAATCATTCTTCTTCAGCTGTGCAAGCATTTTTTCCCAAAGTTGACCTGTGCTTTTCCAAGTTTGTTCTAAATTTCTGATATCAGGAATTGATTTGTGATTTCCCTCTTTAATCAAACCAGAGGTATGCAACATATGGTTAATCATTTTGACCATATTATTTGATATACCTATTGCTCTGTCTATGGCCAACTCTGCCTATTTACCTGTGCATCCCAGTCAGTAAAAGGGATACCGTTGAAAGTTTCTTTGATCTTTGGGAGACTTGACTTTGTCCCTTCCTCTGAATCTTTCCATTCAATATAATAAGAAATTTTAGTGTTGAGTTCATTAAACTCAATTCTCTGGTCAATGACTGTATTGGTCAATTGTTCATTGATTTTCAAGTGTGGGATTATATCTGACATCTGTAAAATAAACAAGTTTTGTTGTTTTGAGAGTAAGGCATTCAATGCCAATGCCTCTTTTATGAATTCCTCTGCAGTAGAAATACCTTCATAGTTTGTAAGTTCTTCTCTCAATTCTTTAATCAATGTGTTTTTGCTAGATAAGTCATTTTCATGACTTATCTTAAGCATTTACATATCTTGCTTAAATTTGAGGAGTTGTTGCTCTACCTTCTGATTCAAACAGCTCCTTTCTTCATCCAATTGTAGTTATAGCTGCATGATATTATCATCTTTTTCTTGAACCAAAATGGACACTTCAGTTGCCTTATCCATCGTTGCAGTAGTGTATGGCCCAGCAAATTGTGATAGCCAAGTTAGATTTTCAATTAGATTTGAAGGAGTGTCTTTCCATTCAACTTCCATTACTTCATTTCTTGGAGGCGTTTCAATCCTTCTCCTTTTTCTTTGTTTCCTTACTACAGCTTTATGGAGAGGGTTGTAGAATACATCTAGTGGAGGGATATTAGTTGCCTTTAGAACAATTTCATTAGTTGGAAACACGGGAATGACTTTTGTGTCTTGGGAGGTTATCCCAGGACTTTCAATGATTTCTTTTGCCGAAAATGTTTTTTCCTTTGGAGTATGAAATTCTGTATCTTTTTGTGAATAAGATACCTCTGGGGTATTTATCAATATGTTGCTAATTGTAGTCCAAATTTTATCTAGTTCATTCTGAATTTGTGAATCTGTTTGTTCTGTCCTGACTTCTTTGCTTGCTTTAGTCGTATAACTGGTAACTAAGACATTTTGAGGAATACGTCTAAGTCTTTGTTCTCTGTATTTCTTCTGGATTTAGGTTCGATTTAACAAAATTTTGGACTTCTTCAAAAGTCCCAACTGATTGCAAAATGTCTTCAAATATATCATCAATGTGTATGATAGGTTTGACTTTAACTGCCTGAGTAAACTTGTTAGAAATCTTCTCTGGGTCGAACTGCCTTGAGGGTAAAACGGGGAGCTTCAGGAGCTCAATCTTCTCATATTATTTTAATGCATGATTGAAATTACTGAGGGTGAATGTACCACATTGAATTGGAAAACTTGGCTATAAGGATTTTTTACTATCCTTCAAAGATTTGGTGACTCCATTACCAACAGTTTGGTAAGCGACTTCTCTCACCATTAATTTATCAGAAACATACAAAGGAAAAATATGTGGGGGAGCGGAGCTTCCAAATACTCTAATATATGAAAATGATTCTTCAACAAAACATCTGCCTATCATTTGAAGGTATGCAAGGGCTTCCTTAGTGAACCTAGGGCTCACTCTGTCAAACATAAATTGATGTAACGGTAATACAACTCCATAACATAGCCTATGAGAATGTGGTGCATAATTATGCTCCCATATCTCTTTATGACTCAAATGTATAAGAGTGGGATCCTCGGGAGTCCATTTCCAACCCATAACTGGAAAACTGGTAGAAAAGTAGATAGCATCAAAAATATATGCACTCATGAAAAATTGAGGGACGGGTTTGGAGGAAGAAGCTCTTGCTTGGCGATATTCATTAATCACTTTAGCTATATTTTCAGAGAGAATGGTTGCCCAATTCATGATATGGGATTTAACACAGGAATCAATCAGGGGAAGCCAATTTATAGAGAATTTGTTATTATCAGGGAGACCATATAATCTGCATAGCATTGTGGCTGCAAAATTGTAGGGGTTTTCCAATGAGGCGATATGGTACATACCTGATTTCTCATGTTTGAACTTGTTGTATAGTTTCCTCCAACCCTGAATTGTCTTAAAAGGGTCCTCATTGTTCTTTGAAAATTTCTCAACAAATCTATTATCATAGATGTCCTGTGGGTTGGGTAGCTTGTACATGATCTTCAAGTCTTTAGCTCTGAAAGAACCTAAGATTTCATTCTTAGCAGTTCTTAATTGTCTGTCCTTGATTTTTGAATTTCCAAGCACCAACCTAATCATGTCGGTATATGGTAAAAGAGTAGCCCTTTCCACTATCCTATGAAGGAAGAAACATGCAATATCTTTAAACTGTAAGTTTGAGGGTCTTGCATCATCAGCAGTCGCTTTGACCTCCACTACTTCAGGTTCTTCATCTTCGAGAATGGTATAGATAGCTTGCCACTTTGTGGCACCTCCATCAGTAGTGCAGACTATATCTGAGACTATTGGCGACATTTCGATGTATTCTTCTTCTGCAATAGTCTGTTTGTTGTGCTTTTGCATTACCTTGCGGATGGACATATCTTGAAGGAAAATCCCTATAAAAATAGAGTAATGATCAAATGATGGAAGATATATTTGAAATGACCAATTCGAAAAGAAAAGATCCAGGAAGTAGATGTTCCATTAATTATCCATAACCAAACAATAATTATTTGCATTGGGATGATGAAAAAGACTTAATTGTTTCTGACATGATTTATTTCATTAAAATATTTAATTCAAATCTATCACATCGCGCCTTTTGAATCTATCTTTATGAAGCATATTAAATTTTTTTTATGTGATATGCGATTTCGCGATATCGCAGTATTGAAACATTGCAAAATCAGAGTTGTCGCAATATCGGAACTTTGGTGAAGTTTGCTTAAAGTTTCAAAGATTTATTCGCAGTGTGCGATTTAAACTATCGCTTGCGAAACTCCGATCACTGATCACAAAATCGGGATTTCGCTGTTTTGTTACTTATCTTTTAATGAAAAAAGATCATGCGGGATGCAATTTGCGATAGCGTATTTTCAAGGATGTTTTTATTAATTTCTTTTTTTGTTTTCATGTTTTAATTAAACAAAAGCAATAATGCTTTTTTGGGAGTTTTAATTTTTATATAAAATGAAAAATATTTTTTTAATAAGGGTCCCTATTTCTATTTATCAAAGGTCTAGATTATTTTTGAAAAATAAAAATGGGGAGGGGCAGTTGTCGCATATCACAACAGGTTCATATGTTTTAAAATTAAGCACTACAATTGTATTCATGAAAACGAAGTATTGCCATGCTTAGAGATGGTCGTGGTAAAATTAGGGTTCTTAATTCTAAAGATAAATCATGTATTTACAAATGTTGTGGTTGAGATTATATTTCCCAATAGAAGGCTTGGGAAATTATAAGGTGGTATCATAGCATAATTTTTAACGTTGGGTTTCCACAACTAGAGGCAAAGTGGGAAATTTTAGTTTGTTCACCAATTATTTGGCTAAATTTGAAGAGGTGAAAGTGATTAAAAATTACTTGGAAAAGAGCATTGGTGCCGAAATACGATTTATTAGGTCAAATTATTACAAAAAAGGTGAATATTCTGAGGAAAGACTCAACTCCTTAATTCAATTCCCACAATATCAATTCCTAGATTTTATTCTCTCTTGAAAAGTTGATAATATTGGGATGTTGAATTCAAATGTACACATGTTTTTGAAACTATCACAATGTAACTATCTTATGGGTCTCTCTTTCAAATTATCACAATTTAACTATCCTATCGGCCTCTCTTTGCACCTTTTGGAGCAAATTCTAGTATATAATTTAATAGAAAACTACATTTTGAATCCACAAAAATTTGTCATTATGAACCTGGAAATTACAGCGCACACAAGTGTATAGAAAATATGTTTTAAAAATCAATTGGGAGTCAAGCTTCGTACTTTGTGTGTTGAATTAACATGGAACACGTTTACATTGTCCTAAAAATTCCTTGGTTTTACGTTATCGTAATTTCTATCCTATAGACGACAACATTGTGAGTGGTGTGCCACATACCCTATGAAAACAAAAAATACATTTTTGCTATGGTTGATCATTGTGAAAGCACGAGTTACGAACCATGGAACAATAAGATTTTCAAAATTATAACCAATAGCATTATAGATAAATGTTGATAAAAAAATTTAATAAATAAAAAATAATAATTATCATTATTTTAATTTATATGGTAAAATAAATGAGAATATATATATATATATATATATATATATATATATATATATATATAGTCTAACTTATAGACAAAATATCCTTTTTTCACCGGAATTCACCAAAATATGGAAATACAATTTCAAGATTTTTGTTGTTGTTTAAAATACATTTTTGAATGCATAAATGAATTCAGCGCCCTTGAAAGCCCCTGAGCACTCAAATTATGCATATTAAATCATTTAAACTCAAATTTTTAAAAATCTATGTCGGGTTTTGATTAAAATTAACGAGAAAAATGATCATGAAAAAGGTCATTTTGTCTATAAGTTAGACTACACCAATATATGTGTGTGTGTGTGTGAGTATTTTTATTTTTAATTAAATTTAAATTTGATGTTTTGAAATATCATGGTTATTTATATAAATCATTATTATTGATCTTTTTAATGTGATAAGCATATTATGAATTTTTTCACGAATAAATAAGAAGTACGACAAAACAAATTGAATTGAATATTTTTCCAAAGGGAAAAAACTTGCAATTTTATTCAGAAGGAAAAAATTACATTATGTAGATGTTGAGTGTATTCTATAAGATAAGCCTCTCACCTTATGAGCAAAGGATAAAATTGAAGAAATTACATAAGAAACTATCTTGAAGTTAAGTGTGGTAACAATCACTTAACTTTCTTTTTTTGTCTTTATTTTTCTACACCTTCTGTCATCCCCCTGAGTTGTGATCTATTGGAACCATTTCCAATTCACTTCTCGTTGTCTTCAGTGGGAGTTCTTTGTCTGAATCCAAGCTCTCAAAAACATGAGCTCTCTTTGTAACCCGTGTCTCGTGTTTCATCTCATCATCTTGTTCATTATACATTGGTCGAGATGTGTCTTTAGTATCCTGGGTGTTCTTATTGTCGTGAATAGGTGTGGCCTCCTCTTCATCCTTTGAACATGTGGGATCAAAAAGATGACATCCTTTCATATTTTTGGTCTGCCCCTTTTTCTTCCTTAGGTGGTTTTTGGCTTGTGGACAAGAATTTTGCAAATGTCATGTTTGAAATCATGTGCGACATCTGAACATTGTGTTTTCGTAGTCTACACTTTGGATGCAATTAAATGTTCCATTTTTCAGCACTATGTGATTAGAACTACCTTTGCTTAGGTCTATTTCAACACATATTCGAGCAAAACTTATTAAATTCACTCATTATCTTTCTTTTTTTAGAATGCCAAGAGTATTCCCTATATCTTCCAAAATATTATGGTGCCAAAAATGGAGAGGAAAATTTGGAAGGCACACCCATACTGGCATCTTTGTAACCACCATTTTTGTGGTGTCAAATTTCAGAAACCATGGAGTTATTAAAAGGCCTACTCTTTCCCAGAACCAAGGTCCTTCGTTCAGTAATTTATCAAGATACTCTTGGGAATCAAACAGGACAATGAAAAATCCCTTAGAGAAGAGATAGATGTCGCACTTTTTTGTCTAGGCTATAAAGATACATTGATGTAATGCATATGTTTTTGGCCAAAACCTATAGAATCTACAGATGATATCCCTTGAATTAATTAAAGAAAAGAGATGGTTTACTTGTTGGTTTTTAATATCCAGAGATGGTAGATGATATACCTTTTCCATAATATACAACCCTAAAATAGAGGATGGTTGTTTTGTTTGGACTAATCCCTTCCCACACGTCGAATCCTTATATAATTTTGTAGCGATTGGAATTTTGGAACCTACAGTGCCCCCACGCAATCTCAGCTCTAGGAACTATGTAGAGTCCCAAGATATGCCATACGACTTTAATTGCAGATGTTCATGTAGTTGTTTTCCTTCATGAAGGAGACATTGTATATTTGTAGGAAAGCCTAAATGATTCTCTATCTTTTGCTCAATATTTTCCACTTGATATGAACCCAAAATTCAAATAAGGGAGGAATTCTCGTTGAGGGTTTTAATAAAAATATGAAATATTTCCCCCTACTTTGACTCTTCAAACTCTTCACCCTACCCAGATCGGTAGGGACAAAGGTATTTTACTGGTAGATATGCAACTGTCTAAAGGATACCAACCCGAATGGGCCAACTATGCAGGCCCATACCTGCCTGATCCAAGTCAACAGTGGACCTTGGCTTGCAAGGCACTTGTGACTGTTTCAGTAGCATTTTTTACCAGTTATTTTCAGTATAGTATCACCCCCTACAAAGAAAAAGGAGGTCCTTCAGGAATTCAACTATGAGTTTACGAAAAGGGCTAAATAATCCCTCTTTCGTCATGTCACAGATATCGTTGCCATACCTACAAAGGTCGTTAAAAAATTTAAGTAGCGTGTAGAGGATAACAACCATTGGCTGCCTAGCTCAAGCTCATGGTTGCAATATGCACTTGATGAGAACCATTCATGATTTGCATTGTGCTTGAAACCTTCAAAAAATAAGAAAATTGTTATTATCAAAATAAGAATTATAATAATTAAAAATTATATTTTGAAATGTTAAATGTCAACTCACACGTCTTCGAAGAATCATAACCACAAATATTGCATATTAATATTTCAACTTACTTTTCACTTCTCAAAATGCAATGACTGTAATAACAAAGTTGACAACTTTTCTCTTTGCGGACAATCTAGAGGGCTTCCAAACATCCAACAATATCTGGAAAATTATCAATGGAAAATAATTTGTGTTAAGGTATATACTTTGTCATTGTGTTAAGGTTACGTCCCAGATCCAAAACATTTGCAACTTAACAACCTTAGCATATGCTAGAATCTCACAAACCCTAATTCCAGTGAGTTGAAGTTATCACATAGTCTATATATATTTTATGCTCAAATATAATAAATGTTATGGGAAAGTCGATAATGTTACAATGGATACAATTAATTTGCATGTGAGGATTATATCAATTTGTTTATCTGCAGTTCTTGCATGTGAGGATTATATTAATCTGTGAATCTGCAACTCCTTTGAAATGACATGTAATGTTACAATGAGCTTAGATCAAACTCACAAACTTCAAATATCCAGTACTTTGCCACTGAGCCCATCTCCATATCACTTGAATCTACTAGTATGACCAATAGAATTTGAAGGTCTGATATTAAGTTTTGTGGTTCGTGTATGCTTTTGCGGTTCTAATAAAAAGTGAAATCAAAGTTCCTTCCACCACATAAGAACCTCTGCTTATGTCGTAAGCTCTATGACAATATATATATATATATATATATATATATATATATATATATATATATATATATATATATATATATATATATATATTATTATTAAAATATAATGAAGTAGGTGCATTTTATAAATTTAAAATTTATAACTAAAACAAGTTTAATAATTAGATGAAATTTTAAATATTTAAAATTTACTGTATAAAATATTTAATTTAAAGTGATATATTTTCATTTAAATATTAAATTATAAAATTAAATGAGTCTAAATTCATCTTAATTTTAGATCTATCAAGCACTCTAAGAGCAAAAAGGAGTTTGCACCTCAAGAAATTTGATCCCTCTTGATGCTTAATAGATCCAGATTTAAGATAGATTTAGAATCGCTATATTTTTAATTAAATAGCCATTATATTTTATTATTATTATTATTAGGCCGATAGGCTTTCTATTTTGAATCAACTCAATTTTTTTCGTCAACCTTTTTGTTGTGCTGATGACATCTGTCCTAAATGCCTGTTGGTGAAATTTGTCCTGGATCCAATGAATGCTCCCACTAAATAAGAAATTAAAGTTGGGAGAGTGTAACAAGTGTAATATCATTAACTTGTGTTTCATGTGTCCAACGAAAATGGAAAAACTGCGGCATGTGGGTTTAATTCTTGATAGCCTCCACCGTCTTTATCGGTTAAAACCATTCAGTCAAATACCAGAATTCTAGCGAACCCAAGATTCTCCAAAGGCGTCGCCTCACTCAACTTTCATAGACAAGAACGATTGGGGTTTGATCATTTATTTATGAATTTGGTTGGGGATGGCAGCTGGAGTACTTGGTGGAGTGGCCGCTGAAGGATCTGTTGATCATTTCTTTTTGAATTTGGTTGGGTATGGTAGTTCTGTGGAGGGTCAAAGGTATGCCATTTTCTTGTTTCCTTATAGAGAAATATTACAAAGGAATGTATTTTTCATTGTACTGCTCAAGTACTATCCCTTCTATGAGGAAGATCTGCTTATTTGTTCCTCCTCCTTTGGGTCTACTATTGAGCCATTCTATTTTTTACCTGGATATTTTCCTTACATATGGTTATTTACATAGGCAGAATGGTAGAGCTCTCGAACAAATATGAAACTACTTTTATAGTATACTTTGGATAATTTTAATCAGAATGAAACAATACAAGTATATTTATCATGGAGCATGTTTTTCTTATTCCGTTTTGTGATTTTTTATTTGGGGGCATGGCTGCAACTTTTGAATATCTTCATGCAGCCTATCAATAAGGGTAAATGGATGAAGAAAATTCATCAAGAATGGAACAATCTTGCAAAACACTTACCAGGTAACTTCTAAGCCATGCGGCCCTTTTTTCATTGGTTTATTAAATGAGATCATGATACTTGAACATTCACTAATAGGGAAACGTTATTCTAGACAGTTATATTTCCTTCAATTTTTCCTTTTGCTATCTTTGTCTTTTGCCTTTTCTATTTTCAATATTGTTTTCTTGTTTTCTCTTAGGTAGCAGGAAGTTGCAAAGTAACAAATTTTGTGTACCACATAAACCATTTTAATTTTTAACCCAATTTTTCATGAGAATGCGATGGACTCACCTGTGCTCGCAAAAAAGTAGAACAAATAAAATTATGGGCATAGAGTATTTCAAGTCCTTTATTCCTCTGCTTGTTAAAATAAGGGTTGTTCTAACTTCTAATATATGAACTCTGCATTGATTTGACAGATACAGTTTTTGTTAGAATATATGAGGATAGGATGGATTTGTTGAGATTTGTGATTGTTGGAGTAGACAGGACTCCATACCAAGATGGACTTTTATTTTTTGATATTCATTTTCCATCTGACTATCTCGACGCACCACTAGTAAGCAATTAACCATAATTGTTTGATTTGAAAGTGAAAATGAGATATGAAGTTTTGTTTTGAACTCAATATGGAAGTCTCATTTATCTTTATGTTGGCTTTTAATTTTGCAGTTAGCTTACTACCATTCTGGTGGGTTACAGTTGAATCCAAATGTATATAAGAATGACAAAGTTTGTCTCAGTCTTTTAAATACATGGACAGGAAAAGGGAATGAAGTGTGGAACCTGTTGTCATCAAACGTTTTCCAAGTGCTTGTTAGATGACAACATTTTTGAAGTGCTTGTTTCTATTCAAGGATTGGTACTAAACAATAATCCTTATTTTAATGAACCTAGATTTGAGAAACAGATTGGTTCAGCGGAAGGGGAGAAGAAATCTTTAGCCTACAAAGAAAAATATTTTCTCCTATCATGCAAGCCAATGTTGTACGCACAACGAAGGCCTCCAAAGGTAGAATTCTACGTTGCCATCAAATGTTGGAGCAAATTCTGAAAATGAGGGTGCTAATTCTGCAGGCTTCAAGATTATACTACCTAAAATTGTCCCCAAACTTAACTTATTGGAGCCTTCAGTGAAATTGGAGTAGATTGCTAAGAATTTCAGGAGTCAATAGTCAAAGAATCCAAGGGACTATCTAGCTCATACCATATGAATTAAAGTCACGTATTAATAATGAGAAAATGCCATGAAGGATCTGATGTATTGGATTCTTACTTGGAAAATACAAATATGGTTATTTCTTCTTTCAGAGGCTTTATGTGGAAACGTTGTCATTGCATCCGTCAATCTAATGCAATGTTTTTACATTATGGAATATATTTGTAAATTTACCATGTTAGTTGTCAATTTTATTCATATGTACTTTTCAAAAGAATTCAAATTGTTAAATACATTATGGAATATATTTGTAAATTTACCATGTTAGTTTTCAATTTTATTCATATGTATTTTTTAAAAGAATTCAAATTGTTAAATGTTTGTGATGCTAACTTAAACATTTTGAAAAGTTAGATTTTCTATTTAACTAAAAATAAATTATAATTATTTGATAGGTTAGTGTTTGAACACTACAATCAAACCACCATTATATTATATTTTTTTGTGTTATTTTTGTAATTAAATTATATAAATTGCTCAAGAATTAAATTGTGGTCATTTAAAATATGTTGTTAGATATAGTAATGATAAATATTTTGAGAACTAAGAAAAGTATGCAATTAAAATTATATATATATATATAAGCTTGAGACCTATAGAAAGGGGGTCTCATATATGGTATCAATGTGAGGTTCAAAATATTGAGCCTAAAAATCCTGAGACCTATAGAAAGGGGGGCTCATACCTAAAAATCCTAAGACCTATAGAAAGGGGGTCTCATATATGGTATCAATGTGAGGTTCAAAATATTGAGCCTAAAAATCCACTTGTGCATGGGTCCACTAGCTCCAAAATTTCTTCCTACTTGCAACAAATGGGGATCAAATGAAAAACCTTAGTTGGAATGGAGACCTTTCGAAAGTAGACCATAAAAAATATATGGAAAAAAAATCAAGAAAAAAAAATAAAAAAATTGATTTGTTGTGTATAAGAAAAAATTAAATGTTGTGCATGGGGCTTTACCCAACAAATGTTATAAAGTGATATATTCATGCCAACATATAATGACGAATCCACACCAATGCTCTTGAATCCGTAATAGAAAATCTCTCTTTGAAAACTATTAATTCAGAAAAAAAAGTTTGTGTTGGACCATATCTCTTTTAATAATTTTAAAACATTATGTACTATTTTTATTTTCAATGTGTGCTTCAAAATGCAAAACAATGTAAAACAATACAATACATGCATACAAATTCATCTGTCATACAACTTTTCCAATTAAATAAGCCTATCGGTCTCTCTTTGCATCTTTTGGAGCAACTAGAGCAATTACTAGTTATTATTATTATGTTTTGATTTAATACATCACTACAATATTTCATCTAACAAATCATTGCAACATCCCTCCATATTTGAGTGTGAAGCACCTATTCTTTTTCTTTTTCTTTTTCTTTTTCTCTTTTTTTTTTTTAATGTGACTTATGCTTATCTAAATGTAGATTTCTTTGAGAAGAATTATTTTGAGAAACGTCTTAGGATCCATCACATGAGAGTATTATTTGGCAACGTGTTCGAGCCAACTAATGTGGTTCATCGTAAGAACGATAAAATGGAGAAAATATGATCAAGCAAGGGTATATAAAGAGCAAAAAGTCACAAAATGATCATTAGAAGAATTATTAAAATAAGCAAACTAACGATTATGAAATAATAATAATCTAATATAATAATTATTTATTATATTAATAAATTATTATTATTATTATATTAATAAATTATTATTATTATTATATTAATAAATAATAATAATATTATTATTAATAAATTGGGGAAAAAAAATTATTAAAATGAGGTTAAGGTAGGGAATAATAACAAATGGGGGTAATTATAGGGAATAATAATATAGTATTAAGGATAATGAGGGTAAAATTAAGGAAAGATAAATAAAGTATAATTAATATATTAATATATTGGAATAAATATTTAAGGGGAAAATTTTGATAAGAAGACTAAAAGTAATTAAAAGATAATATTTAAGAATAAATAGGATGAAAAAAGAAAAAAAAAAACATAAATAAAATGTAAAAATATACTATATTAATATTCTAGGGTAAACATTAAGGATATAGTTTTCAGGATATTATGTTAATACTTTGGGATAAATATTAATGTTTTAGAAAGTTAGGACAATAAAATATAAATAAGGGAAAAAGATTAAGATTATAAAATTAGGGGTTAGGATAAAATATAAATCAAAAGTGGAAGATTAAGATTAAGATAATAAAATATATATTAATTAATTAATTAATAAGTAATTAAATAAATAAATTAAAATGGATAATTATAAATATTCAAAATAATAATAATAAATAAATAAAATATTAATATTAATAATAATAACAAATAAATAAAAAAGAAAGAAAGCACACAGAACCTAAGAGGAAGAGAATTTCAATAAAACGGAGATCTAATTTATATTGATTTTCTAGCCATCATCCATGTTCATATTGTTAGCGACTCGCTTTTCAATCTCAGTGGCCTCTCTGAACTTTTTGTGATGAAAATGAGAGATCCTAACAAAAACAGAAGCATCCTCAATGCAAATGTGATGCTTTAGTTTAACATAAAGTTCAGCGAAAGCCAAAACACACGAGCGATTATGTTTAATCTCTGCAACGTGTTCCTGAATCCTAAATTCTACAATTGATGAACCAACCAGTTTCACTCATATAAAGTTATAAGATATTAACACTTTTCCTTATTTTATACTTAATTATTTCACTAACCATTTTAAAATTATTTATGATTATCAATTAAATAAATTTTTCATACATTCTATCTAATATGATTAAAAATAACATATATATACCATTTGTAAATTTAATATGCTTTTTACATACTATAATTATTATTATTATATATACCATATAAAAATTATTATATTCAAAATTATCATATTTTAATGTAATTGTAACCAATATTATTAAGTGAATAAAAAATTAAAAGCTATGCACTCTTCTCAGCAATCAATGTATGTTTCAGAAAGCTTATTATAAATTCATATCCATCGGTCAATATTCAATATTGTATTGTATATTTGTAAAATGAACCTAAATTATTTATACTCTTTAATGTCATGAGCAAAATATACAGTTAAATATCTCAACCATGAGTTGTATCATGTGTTACATATACCCACTCAACAATTTCATATGTCGATGCCTTCAAGTGTCATTGTTTCATACACATTTGTTGTTACCAGTTTATGCGACAATTACTATTTTTAGATGAAAAATCTGTGTTGTTGTTCCAACTACCAATTTTATATATCAAATTCCATATGATATTATAACTAACCTAGCCACCATATTTGTTGATGGGGCCTTAAGATTTTTGGCTTTTTTAATCTTTATTCTTGTCTTATCTTTTTGGGTAATAACCAGTGCATATTGGTGGAAGTTGCATTGGTTATTGTAAACCAATTTTAATTTTTTTTAATGTGATGTGTTAATTTAAAATAATTAACATAACTATATTAATAAATGTGATTGATATACGTCGATAGATGTATATTAATCACATACCCAACCACATGGTTAAATGTGATTAATATATATTGATAACATTAATAGATATAAATTTAATATTATTATTATTATTGACATTATTGATATAATAATAATAAATATAATTTAAAATATCATTATTATTATATTATAAATATGACAATAATTATAACAATTATAAGGACAAATTAAAATAATAATATGATAATATTATTGATATTTTCAATCAAAGGGATTGATACTATATTAATATATAATATTATTGATATATTTTTTTTTGACAAGAACGGGTATGGGTTTATATTATATCTATGGCGAAAATGCCTTTCAACCGATTACAATGATACGGGCAAAGCCCAGGAATTCTCTTCCGCCAGCAGTGCAAAGGCCCCAATATTTGGGAGCTGATGTTTCTTCAATAGTACTAGAGAATCTATCTCTGTTATTTTCCCTATCTTGTGGACACAAACAAACTGATATAGTAAAATGTAGTAAAACATGAGAACAACAGTTTACGAAATGAAGTCCCATTCCTCGACCCTATCTGTCGATAGAGTGCCAGCTGCCAGGAGCACCGCTCTATTGGCTTCATAGTCAACTTCGTTATTATTCTCCCTCAACACATGAAAAAAGTGCACAGTCTGAAAGGATTTCACCAAGATTCTGATTCTTGTCACCACTCTAGCAAATCTGAGATCAGCAGCAAAAGAATTCTCCACTGAGACTTTTATGATGGTCTGAGAGTCTCCGATTACATTTACCTCTTTTATTCCAAGAGCCTTGACTTGCTTGAGGCCTTGAAGAAGGGCCAACGCTTCAGCTTGGGTACTTGTGGTTTGGCCTAGTCCCCAAGCAAAATTGGTCACATTTCTGCCTTCTTTGTTCTTAATAACTCCTCCTACCCCAGCATTGTCGGGGTTTCCTTTTGCTGCCGTGTCAAAGAACAAGGTATGTCTAGATTGCTTAGAGAGCCATTCTAAAAGTTCTTTCTCATTCCCTCTGAATTTCCATTCTTTTTTTCCTTGTTTTATCTTATAACTCCAGAAAACTTCAGATCCATCAATGTGCCCCAGTCCAAGTCCTGCTAGCTTAGATTCGAATCCGTCAATTGATCCCCGAGACTTTATTTCAATTGGCATTTGATCTTGACTATGATGAATTTCACATTTTGTCTTTTATCTCTGAAAACTCTCATATTCCTCTCAAGCCAGATTTGCCAGGAGATAAATTTTGGCAAGGAGAGCCAAGCAGCCTTAAAGCTTTCGTTTTTTGGAAATGCTCCTGGATAACAGTTCAACCAGTTTGCAAATAGGTCAGAGATAGTTGTAGGAAGGATAAACTCATTTTTCCATAGGCTCAATAGATCCCGCCAGATTTCTACTGCGTATTTGCATTCCAACATCAAGTGTTGGGAATTCTCTTTGCTATCGCAACACAATCGGCATCTTGAAGGCCCGAAGAATCCTTTATTCATTAATCTGTCCTCAGTGAGAATTCCTTTATGGCACAGCAACCAACAGAAGAAATCGACCTTGGGTATGGACTTATGGCTCCATAGGCCCTTCCACACAGCAGGATCTGGCGGGACATAAGGGCGCTCCAGCAAACATTTATAACCCTGCGCAACTGTGTAACTACCATGCTTTAATCCCCAGCCCCGAGCATCATGCTTCCTAGCGCGAAGAGGAGCCTTCCCATTCAGCAGAGAGAGAAGGGTATCGCGGTCTTTTGACAGCTCAGGTGGAACGATCGACAGATTCCAACGTTTCCAAGTGCTGCCAGACCACATCTAAATGTCCCACAACGAATTGTAACCAGCGTCAGACATCCATGAACACAACGCATCGAGGGAGCCGGTATTCAACAGAGGAGGTTGATTCATTATACAATCGTCCCAGAGGTTTATCTGCCTGCCATTTCCCGGTATCCAGAACGCATGGTCTTTAATCAGCGGAATTACATTGGCACATAATTTTAAAAGTTGAGATCCACAGTTGGAGATGGATCTGTCCAGACAAATTTTCCTCATTCCTGTGAAATATTTCTTCCAGAGAGCTCTTTGCGCCCAGCCGGGGTGTGGAGCAATAATTTTCCAAAATATCTTGGCTCCCATGGCAATGTTTTGGGTGCTGAAATCTTTAAAATTCAGACCTCCTTCAATCATGGGCTTGCAAACTTTATCCCAACTTACCAAAGGGATTCTCCTTTCATTTTGATTGCCACCTTTCCAAAAGAATTTGCGGATAAGAGCCTCCATATTCATGAGGATGCCTGAGGGAGCTAACATAACAGAGAATTTAAAAATGGGTAGGCTATTGAGGACGGCTTTAATGAGAACAAATTTTCCTGCAAGATTAAGCCAAGAAAATCCCCAAGCCTGGATTTCAGCCTTAAATTTGTCAAGAAAAGGGAGCCAATCTTTGTTGTAGGCTAGTTTATGAAAGATAGGGAGGCCCAGATAATTCAAGGAAGACCAATTGGCAAAGGCGGTGAAGCCCAATGTTCTGGAGATGGCATTTAAAAGGTTGACAGAGATGTTCCAGCAGTAGATATGGCATTTCCCCTTGTTTAAAATGCTTCATGTAGCTTCACCATAGTCCTCCAACACTTCCTTGAACTTGAGGCTGAGCGAACAGAGGCAGCCCCAAGTAGAAGAGTGCCATCGGCAAACAGAGCATGGTTTACATTTTTTACACCTCTAGCTCTGTTGAGACCCAGAATCTCTTGATCATCCAGCTTCTAATCTAAATAAAAACTCAGGACAGAGACATGGAGGACAAAAAGAAGCGGGGAAAGGGGACAACCCTGCTTAAGTCCTCTTGTTTCTTTGAAGAAATCTGCTGCTCTCCCATTCACCAAGGGAGCAATCCATGGTTCGGCAACACAAGCCCGAATCCATTTGATGAAATTCAGCCCAAACCCGAATTTGTGCATGACTTCCCAAAGAAAACTGAGTCTAACGCGATCGAAATCATTTGCCAAGTTGAGTTTGATCACGATACCTTTCTCTTTTCGGTGCAAACTTGAATGAATCGCCTCTTGAACTAGGATGAAGTTATCCACAATTTGTCTCCCTTGAACAAACCCGCCTTCGTTCTCAGGGATGATAGCAGGGAGAATTCCTTTAAGTCTGTTGGCAATCACTTTGGTGATCAGTTTGTAGCCAATGTTGCAAAGAGAAATGGGGCGGAACCTATTGAAAGCATTAGTACCCTTTTCCTTGGGAATAAGAGCAAGGAAGGTGGAATTAGTGCCGCCTCCTATTTTCTGGCAATTTTGGGATTTCAAAATCATTTTGTGCAGGTCCTTTTCCACAATCTGCCAACAAGATTGGAGGAATCTTGCAGTAAAACCGTCCGGGTCGAGGGCTTTATCGGGCTCCATTTCAAAGAGAGCATCCTTTATTTCTTTTATGGTGATCTTAGCTTCAAGCTGCTGATTCATCGTGAGGGATATCTTAGAAGGAACCGCCCCCAGGAATTTGGAGTTTGGACCCATCACTCCTTCTTCACTATAAAGGTTTTTTAAGTGAGTGAAAGTTGTTTTCTTAATACTCAGAAAATCCTTGTGAGTAGAGGTCTCTTTCTTAATTTCTGCAATGGAGTTGAAACACTTTCTAGCTTGAGCTTGTTTATGAAAGAAAGAAGAATTTATGACTCCCGCTTTAAGCCATAGACTATGAGACTTTTGTCTCCAATATTCTTCCTCTGTGAGGCAAGCCTTGTGGAAATTTTGTTGAAGATCTGCCTCCTTGTCTAGCACCTCCCTTGTAATATCTGCCTCTTCATATTGGGCATGGTGAAGTTCGAGGTAGTCTTGGGCCAACTTTCTCTCCTTTACGGGATTGGGGAGGAATTTGGCCCATGTTTTCAAAACCTATTTTAGCCTTCTGAGCTTTTCGTCCCAGACGAAGAAGGGAAAGCCCTTCATCGGCATTTTCCAACAACCCTTAACCAGATTCTGAAAATCTGGGTTCTTGACCCATAAAGGACTGAATCTGAAGGGGATAGGGCCAATATCACTATGAGCCAACAACTCAAGATTGATAGGCTTGTGGTCTGAAATGCTGCATGGAAGGATGTGCATTCTAGCCTCAAGACCCAGAAGAAGAAAGGAGCTCTGAACAAGAAATCTGTCAAGCCTTTCAGCTATGTTCCCAAGACCTATTCTTTTATTAGACCAAGTGTACTTACCATTAGAGGGTGAGATGTCGAGCAGATCCCAGTCTTGCATGAGGTCCTCCACCCACTCCCTTGTCGAGTCCCTAATAATGCTGCCTCCTTGCTTTTCATCCGCATTCAACATGAGGTTTAGGTCTCCAGCAACTATTGTATTTTCCAGATTCTCTGATTCCGACAATTGTCTGATGGAGTCCCAACAGGCCTTTTTCTCCCCTGCGTTTACTGGGACATAGACATTGAAGAGACAAAATGCCTCCATCGAGTCCACGTGTTGGAGCTTCAAAAATATCCAATGAGTATTGAGTATCTCTGTGACCAATACAAACTTGGATTTATTCCAAAGAGAGCCCAATCCGCCAAAGGCTCGCCGAGCAGAGACGGCTTGTCCACTGCCTTTATTCCAAAATTTCTTTCTTATTTGGAGAAACTCTTTGTCCTCCATTTTTGTCTCCTGAACTAGAATAATATCTAGGGCTTATATTCTTAAAAGACTTCTCATGGCTTCTTCTTTCACTTTGCTCCCCATTCCTCTGCAGTTCCAGGAGACTACCTTCATCATTTAATTTTTTGTTGTTGGGCCCCCTTGGAGCCCTGTGCCTGATTTCTTATCACCTTTGAGGTTTTAGCCAAGAGTTTCTCCAAAGTGGGCTGACTACCCTGAAGCTTGTCTTTGTAGGTTTCCTGTTCTCCCTTTTCTCGAGCAGACTTGCAGCCTCTTGTCAATCTTCTATCCGATGTTTGTGAATCTCCTATTTCCCCTTCCTCCTCTGATTCCTCCAAGTCTTGCCCTGCCTCATTGGCTTCTGCTTGTTTTTCCTTGTACCTTTCACTAGCACTTTCTCCTGGCCTTGATCCTGCAGAGGTCCCTTTGTCTAGGGTCTTTTTTGGCATTTCTTCCTCCTGAGGAACCTCTTCAGCAGAGCTTGAGATCTCATACCTGTTATCTTGGCTTTTCTGAGAAGGGCCATTTGGGCAGAGCCCGCCGAGGGCCTTGTCCATTTGGAGCTCTAGATTTTTTGTGGGAGGTCTTTGATAGCTTGACTTGGTTCCATCCTTCCTTCTTCCCTTTCTCCGCTTCTCATTTGCTCGGGCATCCTCTGGAAAAATAGCCATAGATGTGACACTTATGGCACTTGAAAGGGAGCTGCTCGTATTCTAGCTTTTTCACATGTGTCCAGCTGCCGACATTTATTTTGATTTCCTTCGGGAGTCCAACCTCTAGATCAACTTCAACGCATATCCGTGTGCAGTCATATTGATCTTGATTGTTTTCCCTGTCGATAAATTTTCCCAAGGCATTTCCAATGTGTTTTAGGGAGTCCCAGTTCCAGCAATGCATTGGGAGATTCGACAACCGAACCCAGACAGGGACAGCCGTCGGAACATCCATAGCTGGATCGAAATCCGGGGTCCATTTGTTAAGATAGAGGCCCTAAGTTCCCAGAAGTAGGGACCGTTCTTGAAGATCAAGTCTTTGTCCTCCTTTGTAATGAACTCAAACAGGAAGTAGCCTCTCCCCAAGAAGTATGAAGTTACACTGTTCTTGATCAGCGGAACCCAATTCTTGACAACCTAGTTCTCCATCGTTTTTGGAGAGGGCCAAAGGCCCGTGCACTGGCCTACCAGGGCTCGATCTGCTAGGGACAAGGCAACCTGGATCGGACCCTCAGGAGGAAGGGTGACCTCTAGCACATCCTCAAGCTTTTTGACAAACTTGGCGACTTCTGACTTCTTCTTCTTCAGCAAAGAAGCTAGCAGAGAGTTGAAGGCATCTTCAGCAGTCGGAGGAGGGGGTGGCGAGGGGGACTGGGGAAATCCCTGAGCCTCCATGTGGTGTGAGGCCCTAGCTGCATGCAGTCCCGATCGTGGAGGGAAAACCCTAGCTGCGCGCAGTCAAGCAGTAGGGCGGACGCGCAGCATCCCTCAGCGGAGCAAAAAATACAGAGCTTATTATTGATATTATTAACCAAAGCAATTATTAATATTAGAAACCCAAGGCATTATAAACCTAACTAAATTACATTAAACACAAATGATTAATATCATAAACCCAAGGGATTATTATTCTAAACCCAAGGGATTAATACTCAAAACCCAAAGGAATAATATTAAACCCAACATATTAATATTGTAAAGGCAATGTATATATGCCTTAAGATAAATATTATAAACCCTAAAACAAACATGGTGGACCATGGTTGATTTTCATATTGAGACAATCTATGCCATAATGTGACGTTGGACCATGATTGATTTTCATATTGAGAGAAACTTTGTCACAAAGAGATGTTGGACCATGGTTGACCAAGGTTGATTTTCATATTGAGACATTATTTGTCACAAATCAATGTTAGACCATGGTTAACCATGGTTGTTGCAATAAAACGTTGTACCATGGTTGACCATGGGGTCCGCAATGTGACGTTGGACCATGAGACAATATTTGTCACAATATGACCATGGTTGGCCATGATTGAGCATGATTGGTCATGGTTGACCACAGTTGATGTTCATATTGAGACAATCTTTATCACAATTCAATGTAGGACCATGGCTGACTAAGTTTGACCATGGTTGATATTCATATCGAGCATGATTGATTTTCATATTGAGGCAATCTTTGTCACAATGTGATGTTAGACCATGTTGGACCATGATTGAACCCTTAGATTAATAAATACATGGGTTTGATATTATAAACACAAAGGTATTATGAACCCAAGGGATTAATATTATAAACCCAAGGTATATAAACCCTAATATAAATATTAGAAACCCTAAAATAAACATGGTTGACCATAGTTGATTTTCATATTAAGACAATCAATGTCAGAATGCAACGTTAGACCATGGTTGACCATGCTTGAGCATGACTAATTTTGATATCTAGACAATCTTTGTCACAATGCGACATTGGACCATGGTTGATCATGATTGATTTTCATATTGAGACAATGTTTGTCACAGTGCGGTGATGGACCATGATTGGCCATGGTTAGCCATGGTTGATTTTACAAAACATGGTTGACCTTGGTTTACCATGATTGATTTTACCAGACATGGTTGACCTTGGTTGACCATGATTGACCATATAAACCCAAGGGATTATAAACACAAGGAAATAATATTAAACCCTACGAATATGAACCCTTATATTAATAAACCCAAGGGATTGATATTATAAACCCAAAGGATTAATACTAAAACCCCAATGGATTATGAACACATGGAAATAATATTAAAACCAAGGGATTAGTATTATAAACACAAGGTACATATAAACCAAGTTAATATTATAAACCCTAAAATCAGCAATGTTGACCATAGTTTACCATGGTTTATTTTCATATTGAGAAATGTTTGTCAGAATACGACATTAGGCCATGGTTGACCATGATTTCATATCGAGACAATCCTTGTCACAATCCGATGTTGGACCATGGTTGACGAAGGTTGATTTTCACATTGAAACAATTGTTATCACCATGCGACGTTGCACCATGGTTGAGAATGATTGACCATGGTTGGTTTTCATATTGAGACAATCTTTGTCACAATGCGACGTTGGACCATGCTCAACCATGGTTCAACCTTTATAAGTCCAAGGGTTTGATATTATAAACCCAAGGGAACAATAAAGGAAAGGGATTAATACTAAAACCCAAAGGGATTATGAACCCAAGGTAATAATGTTAAACCCAAGGGATTAATATTATAACTCAAGGTATATAAACCATAAAATAAATATTGTTGACCATGGTTATTTTTCACATTGAGACAGTCAATGTCAAAATTCCATCCTAGACCATGCTTGAGCATCATTGATTTTCATATCGAGACAATCTTTGTCACAATACGACGTTGAATCATGGTTGATTTTCATATTGAGACAATGTTTGTCACAATGTGACCATGGTTGATTTTCATATTGACCGTGATTAACCATGTGATCCGAACTTATGCATGAATGTAATAAAATACAGAAATACACATAAACGCATATATGCAGTATAAATAAGACTTCATTTCATTAATATCACATAACTGAAATATGTTTATAGACAAAATGGAAATAAACTAGCTAGGGCGTTGGTAGCTTATCTCTAAGAAGAGATGTGGCGGCTACAGGCCTCTGAACTGTGTTATAATGAGGCTCGAAGGCCTATTTATTATTGAGAAACAATGGAAACCCATAAACATCCAAAAACCTAACCCTAGGAGATGAAATGCCAAAATATGGACCTCGTCAGGGTAAACTGGTACATCAATTTCCCGGGGTCGCAACTTTGTCATATGATCTCCTTTTGATGCATATGATACCTCGTTAGAAATATTTATCCAATGAATACAACTGCTGACAACGAATGTCAAGTCAAAAACTCACATTCATTGGTGATATTCCAAAAAATGTTGTTTAGGGCCTCAAAACGGCACCGGAAGTTCAGGATCTGAAAAACTGTCAAAAATAGTAAATTGTGCTAAAATTAATGAAAATAAAAAACTGAAAGAGACAATAGTGGGGGTCCAAGTGTAATAGGCCACCAATATCCACCTAGATCATTCCTCCCCCATTGGGAAGAAATGGTCCCCATTGCATTGAGTTCCTCCATGAGATGAGGAAACTTCTGCAGAACTTGGTCCTTGGTGAGCCACTTGCCCTGGTGAAGGAGTTGGCTTGCTTTGACAACTCGATATAGTTGGATCCTCTGCTGGCGGGTGTTCTTGATATGTGTGTCTATGATATGATCAGCTGTGGCTTATTCCATGTAGTCTAGTTTTAATTTTTTTGGTGTGATTTGTTCTGTCATGTCGGATGTGTCTAGTAGAGGTGGAAAGTAGGGCTAAAGGTGGTCCAAATTGAACATTGGGTGGAGACCAAGGAATGGTTGAATACTAATCTCAAGTTCATTGTCCCCTATAGCCCTGGTGATGGTGTATGGCCCATGTTGGAGTAGGCGAAGCTTGCAGCGGGGTCTAGCGAGGCGCTCCGTCTACAAATGTAGCCACACTTTGTCGCCCACCTGGAAGTTGTGTGGCACCTGATGCTTATCATGTCGCTGCTTGTACTTAGCATTGGCCCTACCCAATATGTCATGAACATGTTGGCAGATGTTATGAATGTGCTCAATGAAGTTGTTCTCCTTGTCAGCTTCAGACTGCACATGATCCAAACCTGCCTAAGTAGCCGCAAATAACATGGCTATGTCAATGGGACATAGTGGTTGGAATCCCAAGCCCACCTGAGAGGGGTTGTGGTTGGTTGAGTTGTGGAATGCCCGATTATAGTTTTTTGTATGTATGGGAGGCTCTCATCCCATTTGCATGGACGATTTGAGTTGTACATGTGCATAATGTGTACGATCATCTTGTTGACGTCCTATTTTTGGTCATTAGTTTGGGGATGGAAAGATGTGGACTTGGTGAGCTTGGTGTCAAGCATTGACCAAAGGCTGGGGAAAAATGTATTGAGGAACATGTTGTCTCGATCTAAGATGATAGACTGTGGGATCCCAAATTTTACCCACACTCATTTAAAGAAGATTTTAGCAGTGGCTTCTGCTCTGATATTCTTCTTGCAGGCTGCCATAATGGCCATCTTTCAGAATCTATCGATGACCACGAAAACACAATCGGTTCCATGCTTAATAGAAGGAAGGCCCGACATGTAATCCATGGAGATGGATTCCCAAGGTTGAATAGGGGTACGCATCGGAGTATAGAGGCCTTGCTTCTTGATACTCAGTTTGGCAATGGCACAGGTAGTGCAGGATCTGATGTACTTCCCGACATCCTATTGAAGGTTCGGCCAATAATAATAATTATGCAGTTCTGCCACTATTCTCTCGATCCTGAAATGCCCAGTGACTCGACTGTAGTGCGCTTCCTAAATCATCTCGGCATGCTCGCTTGAAGGAACACAAAGGTGTCCCTGGTGACATAACAGTGCATCTTGGAGGTGAAAATTGGGAACTTACTTACCCTCCAAGAGCGTCTTGTATGTGTGGCCGAATTCTGGATCGCTCTTGTAGAGAAGCGGCCAATCAGAAGTCTCATGCCCATAAGGGTTAAGCACGGTGGTTAGCGCCATGTTCGGTGGTCAACTGAGGTAGTCTGCATGTTGCCCTTCTTGTACTTGATGTTCAAATGAAATTGTTGCAGATATGTGGACCACTTCTGATGTCGATCGTTCTGCAACTTCCCTTGTGTCTGTATGAACTACAAGTTTCAGTGTTCTGTGTGGATGACCGTTTCCTTCCCCAAATGTAATTCTTCCATTGTCGGCAATCCTGGAAAATGGAATACATCTCTTTGTCATAAGTGGGATACTTCCAGACTGTTTCAGATAATGTCTCACTATGATACGCTACTGGATGCCCCTGTCGAGTAAGAACTACCCCAATAGCATAGTTAGAGGCATTTTTCTCGATCTCAAATGGTTGTTGCAAGTCTGGTAATGTGAGCATTGGGGCAAAGAAGATGCAATGTTTCAACTCTACGAATGCATTTTGTTGAGATTCAGACCAAAAGAAATTTTCTTTCGCTCCTCCCTTGGTGACTTGACTCGAGGGAAAAGTGATATGAGATAATCCCAACACGAACCTGCGGTAGAAATTAGCAACACCCAGAAATTTGTGGAGCTTTTTTAGAGTGGTTGGGGCTGGCCAATCCCGAATGACTTGGATCTTGGCTGGATTCACATGCACCCCCTGCTCATCAATAATGTATACGAGATATTAAACCTAGGTCATGCAAAAAGTGCACTTCTCCAAACCGGCACACAACTTGTGTTGTCGTAGTGTTTGGAGGATCTGTCGGATGTGGTGGAGGTGCTCTTCCCACATCTGGCTAAAGATAAGGATTTCATCCAAGTACAGTACTAAAAATGAGTTGGTGAATGGTCGCAAGATGTCGTCCATTAGCCTCATGAAGGTTGCAGGAGCATTCGTCAAATCGAAAGGCATGACCAACCATTTTAAAAGGCCCTCCTTGGCTTTGAATTCAATCTTCCACACATCAGAGGGTTAGATTGGCACCTGGTGATACCCGGACTTCAACTCGATATTTTTGAAATATTTTTCCCCCTTGAGTTGGTCCAGAAGGTCATTAATCCATGAGATCGGGTACCTATTATGGAAAATGATCTTGTTCGTCAGTTGATATTCAATACAGAGTCTCCAAGTTCCATCCTTCTTTGGCACCAACATGATCGGGCTCCCATGGGGCAATGAACTAGGCCGAATGTGACCTTTTTTCAGCAACTCCTAAATATGACTCTTGATTTCATCGTTCCCTAGAACAGAGCGCCGATAGATTGCTCCATTAGGCAGCGACGCACCTCGGGTTAGATTGATGGGGTGCTTGACCTGACAGTGCAAATGCACCCCTGCGGGTGAGGTGAAGATGTCCCCGTACTCCTCCACAACCTTGTCCATTTGTTGTTGTCGTGCGAAGGAGCTTTGTCTAGAGGTCACGGCCTCAATATTCTTCTTGCCCTGACGGCAGATCAATAGGAAAACAAATTTCCTGGTTTTGGAAATGAGCTTACTGCATTATTTTGTAGTAACCAAAGAGATGGCAACAGGCGGTGATACCTCTGGTATCCAGTACAACTTATTGCCCAAAGCAACAATAACAACGTGAGGTCAGGACTCATACACAACATGTCACTTCCACAAGTATGGTTGGCCTAATAATACATCATAAACATCAAAAGGAGAAATGTTACATAATACCTCGTCAGTGAAGGGCTTGATGTTGTAGGGAAGGTAGTATCGATGGCTGACGTGGAGATCCTGTCCTTTGTGAAGCCACCCGATGGTGTATGACTATGGGTGTGTTGTGGTCAACAAGCCCAGCCACTTCATGACCTCTGCTGAAATGAGGTTCTTTTGGCTCCCGCTGTCAACAATGAACTACAGCGGGGAACACTTTACCCACATCTAGGAATGGAAGAGGCACTCCCCCTCCTCTGCATCTTCTGGTTCCAACTTCTGGATCTTCGTGGTGGCAACAGTAGCGTTGGGATCCGCATCAATAATCAGCTTCCCTTTTTCATTCCCCTTGTCAGGTTTTGATTCAGAGTCAGAGCATGCATTCGATTCATAAGCCTTTAGCTTGGCCACCGATGACTGCTTAGCCCGACGCTCACTTGTGTTGTGAGTGGAGCTCTTATGGACCACACCACTTTCCCGTGTCCTTCTTTGGCTTCGCGGTGTTGTTCTTTGCTTGCGGGTTTGGCGGGTTATCCTGGGTCGCCCTGCCTTGCCTTTTTCCTTTGTTCTATGATTTAGGGTCACCTTTCCCTTGCTTTTGATTTGTAGATCCAAACTCTCGCTTCTTATGTTTTAACTTCTGCTCAATTTTGGCAGCATACCGATATGTTGCACCAAGCGAGGAGAGGCAAAGGAACTCCATTTCCTCCTGAATATATCTGTGCAGAAAACTACGGTACTTCAACACCAAATCTTTCTCTAAATATTTTATACCCAATCTTGTGAGCAGGGCATGGAACAAATTCATCACTCATGCACATCGTAATCCCTTTGCTACCACAACGTAGTGCATTGTATGTACTTGTCCTCATAGCTCCCCATGGGATAATATTGTTCCTTGATGGTGTCTTGGAAAGAATCCCAAGTGGGTGCGACCGAGAACAAAGAGGGTTCCATCTCGTCCTTTTGCTCATAGTAGGTTTCCCACTAGTCCTTGACATGGGGGGTGGCTTTGAGGAGTGCAAAAGTAATATTTTCTCGGTTGTTAAAGTCATGGACCGAGAAATACCCTTCTAATAGATTCAACCATCTATTTATGACGTCTGCATATATTTAGCCCTCAAATATGGGAATTTCAAATTTTACTTGTAGCTTAAAAGGAGTTTCACCTCCAGAGTGGCTACTAGATGCAGATGCACCGTCGATGGGCAGTTGTTGAAGGATTTGGACAAAGTTATCCATCATCGCGCTCCTTTGTTTCTCGAGGGCCTCCTCAAGCAATATTTTGATAGGATCTCCTGCTCCCTCGTCTTTCTTTTCATCCCCCAGGGGCAATCGTTTGTGTTTGCGAGATTGATCTTGCAAAGGTTCAACCAAATCGAGCCCTAACTCCTTATACCCCGACCTTGTTGGGGACATGCAAAGAAGGATAGAGAAAGAGAAAACCGCTCTAATACCACTGATTTAGACTTATGCAGGAACACAATAAAATACATAAATACACATAAACGTAGAGATGCAACATAAATAAGACTTCATTTCATTAATATCGCATAACTTAAATATGCTTACAAACAGAATGGAAATAAACTAGCTAGGGCACTTGTATCTTATCTCTTAGAAGAAATGTGGTGGCTACATGCCTCTGAATTGTGTTACAATGAGGATCAAAGGCCTATTAAGTATTGAGAAACAATGGAAAACCCTAAACATCAAAAAACCTAACCCTAGGAGATGAAATGCCAAACTATGGGCCTCGTTGGGGTAAATTGGTACATAAATTTCCTGGGGTCGTAACTTTGGCATACAATATCTGTTTGACGCACATGATACCTCGTTAGAAAGATCTATCTGAGGACTAGAAATACTAACAGTGAATGTCAAGTCAAAGTCTCAATATATATATATATATATATATATATATATATATATATATATATATATATATATATATATATATATATATATATATCGTTGTTTTGGGCATCAAAACGACTCCAAAGTTTAGGACCCAAAAAACTGCCAAAAATAGTAAAGTGTGCTACAATTAAGGAAACTGAAAGAAAAATTGGTGGGGGTCCAAGTGGAATAGGCCACCAATATCCACTTGGATCACCATGGTAGGCCATCCATGATTAACCGTGGTTGACCATGCTTGATTTTCATATTGAGACAATATTTGTCACCAAGCGACGTTGGACCATGCTCGACCATGGTTGAACCCTTAGGTTAATAAATATTTTGATATTATAAACCCAAGAGAATAATAAACCAAAGGGAATAATACTAAAAACCCAAGGGATTATGAACCCAAACAAATAATATTAAACCCAAGGGATTAATATTATAAATTTAAGGTATAAAAACCCTGAGACAAATATTATAAACCCAAAAATAAACATGGTTGACCATGGTTTATCATGGTTGATTTTCATATTGATACAATCAATGTCACAATGTGACGTTGGACCATGCTTAAGCATGATTGATTTTCATATTGAGACAATCTTTGTCATAGTGCAACGTTGAACCATGGTTGACCATGGTTGGTTTTCATATTGAGACAATGTTTGTCACAATGCAACATTGGACCTGGTTGACCATGATTGATATTACAAGCCCAAGGGATTAAAACTAAAAACCCAAGGAAATAATATTAAACCCTAGGAATATGGACCCTCACTTTAATAAACCCAAGGGATTAATATTATAAACCCAAGGTATATAAACCCTAAATAAAATTTGTTGACCATAGTTTACCATGGTTGATTTTCATAGAGACAATCCTTGTCACAATGCAACGTTGGACCATGGTTGACTATGATTGATTTTCATATTGACACAATATTTGTCATAATGCGGTGTTGGACCATGGTTGACCAAGGTTGATTTTCATATTGAGACAATCTTTGTCACATTGCGACGTTGCACCATAGTTGAGAATGATTGATTTTATAAAACATGGTTCATTATGGTTGGCCATGATTACCATGGTTGATTTTCATATTGACCATGACATGGTCGACCATGATTGATTTTCATATTGAGACAATATTTGTCACAATGAGACCTAGGACCATGCTCGATGATGGTTGAACCTTTAGATTAATAAATCCAAGTGTTTAATATTATAAACCCCAAGGGATTAATACTAAAACCCTAAGGGATTATGAACCCAAGGGAATAATATTAAACCCAAGCGATTAATATTATAAACCCAATGTATATAAACCCTAATATAAACACGGTTGACGATGGTTGATTTTCATTATGAGACAATCAATGTCACAATGCGACATCAGACCATGCTTGAGCATGATTGATTTTCATATCGAGAGAATCTTTGCTACAATACGACATTTGAACATGGTTGACCATGGTTGATTTTCATATTGATACAATGTTTGTCACACTGCGATGTTGGACCACACTTGACCATGATTGGCCATGGTTGACCATGATTGATTTTACAAAACATGGTTGACCTTTGTTGACCATAAACCAAGTGATTAATACTAAAAACACAAGGAAACAATATTAAACCCAAGGGAATAAAATTAAACACTAGGAATATGAACCCTTGGATTAATAAACCTAAGCGATTAATATTATAAACCCAAGGGAAAAATATTAAACCTGGGAATATGAACCCTTAGATTAGTAAACCCAAGGGGTTAATATTATAAACAAAAGGGAATAGTAAACCTAAGGGATTAATACTAAAACCTCGAGGGATGATGAACCAAAGAGAATAATATTAAACCCAAGGGATTAATATTACAAACCCAAGGTATATAAAGCCTAAGATAAATATTATAAACCCTAAAATAAGCAATGTTGACCATAGTTGACCATGGTTGTTTTTCATATTGAGCTAATCCCTATCATAATGCGGTGTTGGACCATGGTTGACAATGACTGATTTTCATATTGAGAAAATATTTGCCACAATGCAATGTTGGACCATGGCCGACCAAGATTGATTTTCATATTGAGATAATCTTTGTCACAATGCGATGTTGGACCATGGTTGACCATAATTGATTTTGTAAAACATGGTTAACCATGGTTGAACATGATTGACCATGGTTGACCATGATTGATCATGGTCAACCATGATTGATATTATAAACCCAAGGGATTAAAACTAAAAACCCAAGGGATTATAAACTCAAGGTATATAAACCCTAGGATAAATATTATAAACCCTTAAATAAACATGGTTGACCATGGTTTATTTTTATGTTGAGACAATATTTGTCACAATGCAACATTGCACCATGGTCGACCATGGTTGAACCCTTAGATTGATAAACCCAAGGGATTGATATTATAATTCCAAGGGATCAATACTAAAACCCCAAGGGATAATGAACCCAAGGGATTAATATTATAAGCCTAAGGGATTAATATTATAAACCCAAGGTATATAAACCCTAATATAAATATTAGAAACCCTAAAATAAACATGGTTGGCTTTCATATTGAGACAATCCTTGTCACAATGTGACGTTGGAGCATGGTTAACCATGCTTGACCATGATTCAATTTCATATTGACACAATATTTGTCACAATGCGATGGTGGACCATGGTTGACCAAGGTATATAAGCCCTGAGATAAATATTATAAACCCTAAAATAAACATGGTTGGCCGTGGTTGATTTCATATTGAAACAATCCTTGTCACAATGAGACGTTGGAGCATGATTGACCATGCTTGACCATGATTCATTTTCATATCGAGACAATCTTTGTCACAATGTGACGATGGACCATGATTGACCATGATTGACCATGGTTCATATTAAAAACCCATGATTGGTGTTTATTCATGTCTTCTTGGGTAATAACTGACCCACATTGGTGGAGGTTGCATTGGTTACTTTAAACAACAAACTTTTTCTAGTGTGTTATGTCAATTTGAAATAATTAATGGCTGAATTTATATATTGTTAATCATAGTTTTATGTTTTGTGGTTACAGTGTTAACCCTGATTTTGATTTAACATTGAACGATATAGATTAAAAGGCAATAAGACGATTAAATATATCTTTTCTAATTCCAAAATATACTCTCTTATCAATGCAATTGACGTTTGAATTTAATTTTTCATTATATTCTATAGTGTTTACCCTATGTTTTGTGGTTTTATGTCTTTTGAATATAATATTAACCTCGACACCAATTTAAAAGTGAATAGTAAAAATTAAAAAGAAATAAAACAATTGAACATATCATCACTGTTCAATATAGAAAAGCTCTTCTAATTCCAAAATATACCCACCTATCAACTTAATCACTTGCAACTTCATCCTCTTCTAATTCCAAAATATACCCACTTATCGACTTAATCACTTGCAACTTCATCCACTTAATGCATATTTGTCTTGTTAATACATTATCATCACAATTTTCTCATAAGCCTTCATTATCGACCATTAGCCACTTTTTAAACATCACATGACTTATCAATACACTATTTCTTTAGATCATGTCGTTAAACCTCACATGACTTGTTTTTAAATCATGTAATTAAACCTCACATGACTTATTTTAAAGAGGAACAAACCTCACTCTACAATAAATTTCATGATGAAAATTTACCCAAAAAAAATAATTTAATAAATTTAAATATTACAATATTACAATATAAAGTAACTTCAAATGTAAATTGGAGAAGAAAGAAGATAAACATTAAAATGGTTATCAATGACAAATTACAAGTAGGATAGGATGAAGCATACAAAATTGCAAATTGGAGAAGAAAGAAGATAAACATTAAAATGGTTATCAATGACAAATTACAAGTAGGATAGGATGAAGCATACAAAATAATTAATCGTTATAGAGAAATGATTGGCCAACTAATTGGGGGTAAATGTATCATCACAACAACCTTGAATTGATTCATTAAATATCGTTAACAATTCCAAACTTGTGAAACACAAGTCATCAAAAGTACCGAAACAAAATGTGTCATTTAAATAAAATAAAAATCAAGGTACATAAACATGATGTAAAATATGATAGAAAGGTTATCATATGGTTATATGGTTTACTATAATTGAGGAAATTTTTTCTTTAAAACAATTGGCTAATGAAATATAAAAGATATCAAAGGTATATTTGTAATAAGAAGGTGTTGTTTTTTATTGGTTCACGTGGTGGTTAATGAAATTTAATGGTTTTTTGGTTAATTACGCTGAAGGCGTTTTTATTGTGAGGTTTTTTCGTTTGTTAATATATAAATTTTATGACATCATGTAAGGTTTTGTAGTGGTCTAGTCATCGTGTCGTGGTCCATAGTTTTGAAGGCAATGTCTTCCATGTTGTTTCCAATAGATAAAGACATTTCAGGAGTTGCATTACAATCCATGGACCTTGCAGTCATCCAATGCTCCAACCAGTTCTAGCCCCAGTGCCCCTTGTCCAATTCGACTTCTACATATGTCGATGAAGATTCCCTCCCGTCGGATCTCCACATCTGGAACATTGATTTCATCAACAAATTTTCGCATTGATTTTTCGTAATAACAATTTCAAGAACTGAATAATAATAATGCATGTTGAGAAAATGCATTAAATGATGCAGTTTGATAAATTAAATATATCCCCGAAAGCAGTAGAAGATTGGGTCAAACGGAACTGGATACCACTAGTTAAGGAAGGAATAAAAAGTCAATTTGTAGGCAAAGGGTTCTTCGTTTTCGTGTTTGATAGCGTGGAAGATAGAAGCCTGATCTTCAGGAACGGGCCATATTTCATGGGTCCCCAAGGGCTATATTTGAATAAATGGTCCCCAGACTTTGATCCAACACAAGATGTGCCCACAACGGTTCCTGTTTGGGTGCGTCTCCCGCACCTCCCCCTTCACTATTGGAGTCAGAGCTTGCTGCAATCCATTGGCAATGCCCTTGGCAGATACATAGATCAGGCTCCGAGGAAGGATCAGTTCTCCTGCCCTCGCATTTGTGTAGAGGTAGATATGGAAATCGGGCTACTTGAAGCCATCAAACTCTCGGTGGCAGATTGGACACACATACAAGAGCTCGATTATGAACAATTGCCCTTTAAATGTTGACACTGCCATGAATATGGGCATTTTGCAAGATACTGTAAAAAAAAAAAATGAGGAAGCATTAGAGAAAGAAAAAGGTGAACAATGGAAGCAAGCAAAGAAAACAACAAGTAGCAGGCAGAATAACAAAAACAAAGCCAAAGAGACAGGGACCAAAGTAGGGCAAGAAAGGGCAAGCAATCAAAACAATGGAAGCAGGGAAACCATTAGCATCGTGGAGGACAAAAACCCCTTTGATTCTCTCATTCCACCCTCAGATCCTCCAGAGGCAGATCAGGAAGATCTTCCTCAGCTGAACAATACCGACACCCAAGAACCAGGTAACACTCCAAATCCGATCCCAAGTAACACTTCTTCTCCTTCATATGCTGACATTATTAAACAAAAGAAGAAGATCACAGAAAACGCGGGGTCATCTGATGATGAAACCTTCGAAAGGCCATCAAAAAGAGTTGGAAGAAGATCAAACAAGGAAACCAGGGAAGAAGAGTCAGAAAGACAAAAAACCCTTGGCAGTCAAACCACCATTGAGATGACCCTCAGGAGGAACACAAGACCAAGGGCCCCCAAGGGAGGAGGACCCACCCCAACATGTGGTAAATGATGTAGCTGGTCTCTTGGAATTGCAGGGGTTTGGGTAATCCCAATAAGGCAGAGGCCATCAAAGATTTATTGAAAATGAAATCCACGGACATTCTCATGCTCCAAGAGACAAAAATAGAAGGGGAGACCCTTCTAAATACTAGTAATATGAAATGGAAATTTGACTCTGGAAAGGTAGTCAGTGCTAGAGGCTCGGCTGGAGGAATAGGCACATTCTGAGCAAGAAACTCCTTTTCTTTAGAGAGATCCTTTGAGACTCAGCATTGGATTTATACTGAACTGCACCACACTGCAAGCAACCTCACCCTAGCTTTGTTTAACATGTACGTCCCTGTACACTATGATGAAAAGAAAGAGTGCTGGAAGTCACTCTCGGATTATATAGAGCTTCTCAATCCTATGAATATAGTCATAGGAGGTGATTTGAATATAATTCTAGATCCCAAAGAGAAGAGAGGAGGGATCTACTCAAGGGATCCTTTCCTCTCCACAGTGGAAAATCTGATACTACAGTGGGACTTAGTAGACTTCAAGCCAGTGAAAGGAGAATATACCTGGACCAATAAAAGAACAGGTGAAAACCACATATCAGCAAGGCTGGACAGATTCCTCATCAGCAGCTCTGTAATGATGGACAAAAGAATAGTTTTCACCAAGATTCTTCCAAAGCTCACCTCGGACCACAAACCAATTCTTGTATGTCTGAAATAAGAAGAATATTTAGGTCCTCTTCCCTTTCGCTTCAGTCCTCTCTGGTCCAGAAAAGAAGGGTTCTTTGAAACAGTCCAAACAGCTTGGAGAATAGAAGTTTCAGGCTCCCCAAGCTTTGTGTGGGAGCAAAAAATGAAAAACGCAAAAAAATCCCTAAAAGAATGGATAAAGAAATCTATGAAAACCCCCACCAGGCAGAGGAAAGAGGCAGTTCTTCAGCTGGAATAAATCCAATTCAAAATGGAAGAAAAATATATTTCTCCCATGGAATTAGACAAAGAAAAAACTGCTCAAAGGAAAACATATTGCTCCTTTAGAAGCGAAGAAGAGTATTGGCGTTTAAAGTCTCGCAGTCCATGGCTTAAATCTGGGGATAGAAACACCACATATTTTCATAGACAGTATAGGGCTCGTCTCTCCCGAAATCATATAGCAGAAATTACCACTTCCAATGGACAGGTATGTAAAGGATTTGCCCAAGTTAAGGAAGCTGCAGTGAAGCATTTTCAGAATCTTCTTAGTGCAGAAAGGGATGGGAGTGAAGAGGACACATCAAATTTCCTCACAAAAATCCCAAAGCTATTCAGCATAGAAGATAATGAATCACTTATGAGCCCAGTCACGAAAGAAGAGATTTCAAATATCGTTTGGTCCATGGAGCCAGACAAAGCACCCGGACCTGATGGATTTTCTGTTCACTTTTACAAAAAATTTTGGGAGATAATAAAATCTGATCTCCTCAGAATGATAAGTGGATTTATGAGGAAGGAAAAGGTTGGAGGCGGAATAAATTCCACCTTCCTCGCTCTAATCCCCAAGGAAGAAAACCCAGGCTCATTTGATAGATACAGGCCGATCTCACTCTGCAATTCGTCCTACAAGATCGTGGCCAAACTTCTGGCGAACAGAATCAAACCTCTCCTGCAAAAACTCATTTCTCCAGCCCAAGGGGGATTTGTGAAAGGAAGACATATCCTGGACAACGTCATCCAAGTTCAAGAAGCCCTGCATTCCAGCCAAACATGCAAAGAACAAGGTATGCTTATAAAACTAGATATGTGTAATGCTTTTGATAGAGTTAATCGCTCTTTCCCGTACAGGGTACTCTCATCCTTCGGATTTAATCAGGACTTTATAAACCTAATCAAAGCTTGTATTGAGAATATCTGGATTGCCCCAATGGTAAATGGAAGACCAGCAGACTTTTTTTTAGCCACCAGGGGATTGAGGCAGGGCTGTCCTCTTTCTCCATTTCTCTACATTCTGATGGCAGACTCCCTGAGCAGAAAGCTGACCCTGGAAAAAAAAAAAGGCAACATTCCTAGGATCAGAATTGTTAAAGGAATTGCCCCAGTGAACCATGCACTTTTCGCTGATGACTCTCTTCTGCTCGGGGGCGCTTCTCCAAGAATTGCTAACTCCTTCAGAACCATTCTACAAAAATTTTGCAGTGTCTCTAGAGCGTTAATCAGTGAGAGGAAAAGCGTTGTTTATGGATGGAATACAGAGCAGCGCGAAATTGAAAGAATAGCTAGCAATCTAGGCTTTAAAAGATATGCAGATTGGGAAAAAATAAAATATTTGGGCCTTCCAATAACGATGGGATCCAACAGAAACCACTTGTGGGAGGAGGTGATTTCAAAATTCAAAAAAAATATTGCTACGTGGGGTGGCTTTTGGCTCACCACAGGAGGCAAACTTACGCTGATCAGATCAGTTCTTTCGGCTCTGCCAACATTCCAGGCTTCCTTAATGCTGGCTCCAAAACAAATCTCAGACCAAATCGCTAGTCTCATGCGCAATTTTCTGTGGAATGGTGGACGGGGAAATAGCAACAGATTCCATTTAATAAATTGGGAAATAGCGAAACGACCACTAGTGGAAGGCGGCCTTCAAATACGTGATCCTCTGCAAGCTAACTTAGCGTTGGGCTGTAAATTACTGTGGCAGCTCTTTGCTGAGCCTAACCACCCAGTCAGTCAGATATTAAAGCTTAAATACCTAGAAAACCAGTCAATTAAATCCTTCATTCCGGAGAAAGCTCCAAAAGGAACGTAGGCTTGGAAGCTGTACAGCAAAGGCATCGAATTTTTCAGATCACATCTGTATAGAATACCTAGTAATGGCAAAAATACATCGCTATGGAGAGATAGAGTCATGGGTCATCCCCCTCTATCAGCAAATAACGAAATCTCAGAGCTAAGAGCTTGGCTATACACAAAAGGAATCCGGAAAATAGAGGATATTTCAGGTTGGGATAGTAAAGGAAATTGGCAGCACTGGATTCTTCCTAAAATACCAGTGCATCTAAAAACCCAGTTAAATGCTCTTATAGATGCAATTTCAGATTTTGCTCCAGTACATATTGACGAGGAAGACTCATGGGGATGGGGTAAGACGGGGGTGTACACAGCAAGACAAGGGTATTTATAGATGCAAAGTAAAAAAGATTCGCCACATCCGGAATCAGTGTGGAAACAGGTCTGGGACAGCTTCAACATCCCCAAGATCAATTTCTTCTTTTGGACTCTGTTTCATAACAAAATCCTGACTGGAGAAAATTTGTGCAGAAGGAACATAGAAGGTCCACACCGATGTGCTCTCTGCAAAAACGCATTGGAAACCTCAGAACACATGTTTATTGATTGTGAGTATGTGAAGAAGGCCTAGTCTAACTTCCTGACTGGACTGAATGTTAGACCCCCAGCACAATGTTTGATTGCAGACATGTTCTCTTCTTGGAAAGCGAGTTATCCTCTCAATATCGCCGACAAATCTCTATGGCACAAGGTGTGGATTGCTGCCCCAAAATATGTCTGCTGGAAGTTATGGCTAGCCCGGAACAAAATCATTTTTAACAACAATGAAACGCCTGCAGAAAAAGTAGCGGAACAGGCAAAGCAACTTTTTTTAGAAACTCTGAACCATTCTATGGTCAAAGATGATAACTCCCTCCGAAATGAAGAAAGGGCATGGCTGGATGCCTTCTCCCTCAAGTCCAAACCTCCAACAATAACACGTCCAATCCATAAGGAAAAATGGCAGATTCGAGATACTGTGGACATTTTTCAGCAGTGGTGGAAATCCCAGGGCAAGTGCACTATCTTCTTTGACGGTGCCTCAAAAGGCAATCCAGGTAGGTCAGGAGCAGGAGGGGTGATCTTCTATCCGAATGGGGAAATAGACGACTTCAGCTGGGGACTTGGACAGAAAACCAATAATCAGGCTGAAACTCTCAGTCTTTTGAAAGTTTGTCAATTGGCCAGGAAAGAAAATCCAAGTGAAATCTTAATCTCTGGAGATTCAGAATTGCTGATCAAATCACTAATAAGCAAGAAAGGGTTCAAGGATCCAGCGCTAAACAAACAGCTCTCAAGAGTGAACAGAATTTTGAAGGATTTCTCTTCGGTTCAAATTTTCCACATCCTCAGAGAATTAAACAAGGAAGCGGACAGATTGGCAAATATAGGATGTACTCTAGAAAATGGAATGATCAGCATAAATGCAGGAGCTTTGAACATGGAAATTATTCCCTAACCGGAAAAGATGCCCAAGTAAAATCAGCGAATTGTATTGGTTGATTAGGCTTCGCCCAACCTGTCTTTCCCAATAAATCATATCCATTTCAGTTAAAAAAATAAAATAAAAAAAATTAAATATCCCTGTTTGTTTGAAGATTGAATAAATGAGTCATCCTTTAAACAATTATGTTGAATGCCGTTTTTCTTGCAAATTTTAAGAAAAAAAAATCTTGATAAAATTAATCACAAAGTATTCATTGCACAAGATTGCACTAGCATAAAATTAATCAAAATGCAATCTCTCCACCCATGATTGACGAGAGTCTCTTTTAAACACTTAAGTCAATATCACCTAAACGTTCAGTATTTCAACCGGGGTAGAGGTGATCCAGATGTAGACAATAAATAAATTTTGATCCCTTAATCTCCTCGTACTATCCTTCTACGAGTAATTTGCAGTTTGTTTTGAAACTTTTGTGTCTTCTTCTTCTTTAAAAATAATGTTTATCACTTTAGATTTTGTAAGTTTACTCTAGGAATAAAGTGAGCGTCAATTTTATAATTTTGTTCCAATTCTTGAGTTTATTCTTTCTTATACTCGTACTTTGATATCGTTTCCATAGAATACAATTCATATGTATTTTTCTGATGGGCAGACAACCAAACCAATTAACCATATATTTCTTGCAGAAAAAAGTTGGCAGAGGAACAAATATTCAAGAAATATCGTGTGATATAATGAACTTTAAAAGTGATAAATACAGATAAACTCGATTAAAAAAGTACAAAAATGATGGAAATCTTCCTTAATCTTATTATGAACAAGGTAAGGTAGATATTCTCGCACCTGGTAAAATGTTGTTTTGCTATGAAAGACTAAAACAAGCACGCCCTAACATATGGCTTATGGTAGATCAAATTTATTTTATTGATTATATTTCTTTTTCCAGAGAAAAAATCATCTATTAAAATCATAGAGAGTTACGTAGTATATGCATGATGCATTCAAAAAACTGCATTTCCTTCCTTTGCAAAAAATATATGGAGTTACTGCTAGTGAAACTGGTTCACAACCAAAATCTCTACTTTAGTAAATACTCAACGTCTTTATCCCCCCCCCAGGTTCCCTTGCCAGGGAAAAAAACACCCGAAACAAGAGAAAGCATTAAGACTGAGCCATCTTGGAGCCCCTTTGGATCATAAAAACTGGGTGGTAGACACTGGTCTAGTTTTATACAAAAAGACCATTATAGGTTTGTTAACACATATTTTTTTTCTCCCTGTCTCCCAGACCTCCTCATAGAGGAAAACAGCTCGAAACAGAGACATATAGTAAAAAGTATTATGTATAGAAAGACAACCAAAAAACGTCTATAAGTCTGATATATATAAAAATAAATACAAACAATAAGTAACTCTTCAGTTGAAAATAGGCTGTTCGAGATTTCGAACCAGCCCATCTTCAACTTCTATAGCTATCTAGATCCCCAAATCAAGGCGAATGCCCTCTTTAGAAAGAAGGTCTGCTTCGTGGTTCCGTTCCCTGTAAATTTGGCAAATAGATATGTCGTTAAAATATAATTTTAATCTAGATACCTCATTAAGTAATGGAAGCAAGATATAATTTATGCATCATTGATACCTATTGAACCAATTGAAAATGTTTAGAGAATCTCCAAAGATTTGAACCTCTCTATAGCTTAAGAGAGAGAGCCAGCATAAGAGAAGATGAAGAGCTTTTAGCTCTACAAAGTTGTTTGACCCCTGTCCCAGTCATATAGAATCTTTGAGAATTTTCCCTGTGGGGAAATGAATAACCAGACCCACTCCAAATCTGTCCTATGGGTTCGAGGCCCCATCAAAATAAGCCCATGGGATATTCCCTTTTATGTTTTCCTGTTGGATGGCTCTAGGTTGATGTGCCTGTTGAGGATTTGGAATATTTTCAAAAATAGAAACTCCCTCCACTGACAATTTGCTTATGGGGAAGAGAGAATATTTAAATATAGCATGATTTCTAGCAATCCAGGTTCCCCAAGCTATCAATAAGGGGATATTTTTGACCTTCTCATTTGGTGCATCTTGCCACCACCTCTGCCACGCTTCCTGAATCTCTCCTCCTTCCTGAATCTCTCCTCCTTCCCATATTTGAGGTATTTTTAACATCCTGAGGGTTTCATTCCAAAGGCTGATGGTGAAGGGACATGTTAGAAATAAATGATGCACTGTTTTAGGGCTATCCTTACACAGAATGCACCACCCCAGACCTATCTTCCCCCTTTTTTGTAGAAAATCCCAAGTGGGTACCTTTTTCTAGAGAATGCACCAGAAAAATAACCTTGTTTTAGCCGGTCCTTTTAGCTCCCACAGGGGTTTATACCACCATAGTCGAGCATCCCATCCTTTTTGAGTCATAAGCCAACTATATCCAAACTTCAGAGTGTATGTCCCCGATGGGGAGTGGACCCACCTGAGTTCATCCCTCTTATCTTGTAACCTGACATTTGAGTTTTGAAGATCCCTCATGAAATTCTCCCATTCTTCCATCATTATTTCTTCAAGTTGGAGGTCTACCCCAGTCATCCAACCTTGTCTCCACAATGATGATCTTTCATTTTTTGCAATTTGATTCAGGCTGGTGAAGCCTCTAACATTCAACAGCTCAATGAGATCTCCAGATAGAGTGTAATTCCCTAAAAAACCCACCCAAGGATCCAGACCCAACCTTACCCTGGCCCCCTCACCCACCTACCAAGCTAAACCTTGCTCGACAATATTCACTGAGGCAATAGTGGCTTTCCATACAATCTACAAGTTTTTAGAATGTTTTTGGGGTAATCTCAGCCAGTCCATAATTGACATAGGGTCAATGTATTTCCTCTTTATAACGGATGTGCAGAGGTTGTCTTGGGTGACTAGTCTCCATGCTAGTTTAGCTGACAATGAATTTGAGAATGAGGTTAAATCTTTTATTCCCCAGCCTCCCCAAACTTTCGGTCTAACTATTTTCTCCCAGGCCACCCAGGGAGTCACATGGTCCTGTTTCGAACCCTCCCATAAGAATTTGCTGCAAACCTTGTTTATTGAAGAGAGGTTGCTCTTAGGGACCCATGATAGCCCTACCCAATATACCGTAATGGCCATCACCATCGATTTTATCAAAACTAGCCTTCCTGCTCTTGATAACCATTTGAAGCTCCAGTGCTTCATTCTTGCCTCGATTTTTGATAAGAGCCACTTCCAATCCTGTATCAGATATGAATCTAGCTTTAGGAGGAAACCCATGTATTTAAAGGTATTCTCCAGGGATTTTACTTCAAACTGGAGTATTCCTTTGATTCTGCTCACTTCAGCCCTTGAGAGACCAACCGTTGTCAGGGAGGATTTCTGACTATTTACGCTAAGGCCCGTAGCTTTCATGAAGAGTGCCAACAACTGCTTTAAACGCTGAAAATATTCCAAGCTACCATCACTGAACAAAAAAATTTCATCCACAAACAACATATGGGTGACAAATAAGTTCACAACCACTTCAATTCCTTTTAATTCCCCTCTTATTTTTTCTTCGTGAATCATCAGGCTCAGTCCTTCAACTGCCAATAAAAACAATAGAGGGGAGAGGGGATAGGCTTGACGAAGGCTCCTTTGAGGATTAAATAAAGTTGTTGCTGCACCATTTATCAATACGGCTATACTTGAAGAGGAGATGCAGCTCATTACCCAATTGATAAAGTCAATCCTAAAACCAAGATGAGTCATTAGCAACCTTAAGTACATCCAGCTGATTTTATCATAGGCCTTAGACAAGTCAATTTTAAATATAGCTCCTTTTTTCTTGCTTCTCTTTAGGCTATGGAGAGTTTCCTATGCTACCCCTACAGCCTCATGGATTTGTCTTCCATCTAGGAAACCAAATTTTTCTGACGAGATATTTCTTGAGAGGAAAGGTTTTAGACGGGTGACTATCACCTTTGAAATGATCTTGTAGATACAGGAGCATAGGGAGATGGGACGAAAATCATCAAAGGATATAGGGCGGTATTTTTTAGGGATTAGGGCCAGGAACGTTGCATTGAAAGGCTAGTAAATAGTCGCCAAGCTGTGAGATTCTTCCACCACTTCTACCAGGTAGTCCCCCAGGAAATCAAAGAAGTGCTGAAAAAATTCAACAGTCCATCCATCGGGCCCAGGGCTTTTGTCCTTTTGCATGGATTTTAAGATATATTCTACTTCCTCCTTTGAGTCTGGCTCCATAATGCTGTCATTTCCTTCCTCGTCTATGAAACTGGGGAAAAAATAGGCCACCCTTATTACTTCAGTTATTGAGACTTCGGCTGGAGCTCTAAAAAAGTTTTTGAAATGACTTATTGATAGTGAGGAAAGGTCTTCAAATGAGCGGGCCCATTCTCCATTCTCCATCTGGATTTCCCAAATAGTGTTTATACTTTTCCTTCCCTTGGCATAGTTCTGGAAGAACTTTGTGTTTTCGTTGCCCGCTTGTAACCATATTGCCCTTCTCTTTAGGCACTATCTCTCTTCCTTCTCCAACAAGATTTTTTTCCTTGTAGATTCCAGCTCCCTAATCTGATTTCTTGACTCTATGGATGAGTAGCCTGCTCCTTCTGGCCTTTCAATTAAATCAAGCTCTTCATTTACCTTCCTCAACTCCTCCTCCTCTTTAATAGTTTTCTGAGTTGGCCACTCTTAGGTTGCTTTCTTCATGTTTTTTAGATTCTCCATAAAATTCTTGTCCATATTTCCAGGGTCCCTAGGTAAATTTTTCCTCCAGGTGGCATGAAACAGATTGATATATGCCTCGTCTTTTAGCCAAGAGGAATTGAATTTGAAAGGGGAACCCGAATTTTTCTAGTATCCTTTTATCTCAAGGAAAATTGGGAGATGGTCAGATAGACCCCCTTCCCCCACCCAGTGTCTAAACACAGAGGACCGTGCCACCAAATATTCACAAAGGAGGAACTTGTCCAATTTTTTTCCCACACAATATTCTCCCACTCTTTGGTTCCTCCAAGTCGGTCTAGGTTTAGTTAGAGTGGCATCCACTAGCTGAGAAGAGGCCAGTTTTTTTAGGAAGAAATCACTAAGTTTGTCTGCCCTTACTGAGGGTCCCCATGATTCAGATAGACCTAAAGAAAAGTTTAGGTCCCCTCCCAAGATCAGGCTTGGGTTCTTCAGAAAATATTTTGCGAAGAGAGTGTCCAAAAACTGCCCTCTCTCCGCATAGGGCCCATAAACATTGAGCAACAGAAGAGGGATACATAGCTCATTTGAATATACCTCCAGAGCCAAGGAATTTTTTGAACCCCAAGATGACAAATCCTTCATTTTTATAGATTTGAGGCTTCTACGATGAGTATTACCAAAAAACGTAGAAATTACCAAGAATGGATGCGATTGATCCGTAATCCTTCATGTTTGCTGAGTTAAACCCTGATGCTAAACCCTTTGATCTTCCTTGGGCATCCAAGGCTTGGAAAACCCATCCAGGAAAAATTCTTGAGAGGGTGTATTTTATCTCCTCTCCGTAGCCCAAAGTTTCTTGGAGGAAAAAGACATCTGGTTTATGCATCTGCATTAGTTCCTTTAAGGCTAGTTTTTTAGGCAGACTAGCCAAGCCCCTACAATTGTAGGAGATAATAATCATCGGTAACCATGTGGGGGTGAATGCGCTGCTCTAAGCACCCTAGAGAGGGACATCTGATTTCCATCCGCGATATCAAGTTTTTCTTTTACTTGTGCCTTTGATAGGTTTGATTTCCTTCCTCTCAACTTTCTAGGTCCAACCGGAATAGGGTTTGATTCCAACCCTCCAATCGCTTTACTCTTCCATGCTTTGTTCACAAAGGATCTAAGGTTATAGGGAGGCATACCAGGAGGACTCGACGGGAGAGGCTTGGGCCCAGGGAAACAACCAATAATGGGAGGCAGGGATGGGGAGGGAAGGGTAGTGATAATACTATTGAGGGACTCAATGATTTCATGCATTTTAATGTATTCCATTTCATTATGCCTAGAGGGACCAGGATTTGATAGATCAATAAAAGAAGAGCACATGAAAGAAACAAATGAGGGATAAGAGACAAGAGGCGTACCCTCCAGAGGTGCGGCTTCTGCCTCTTCATCTCTTGGAGGATTTGGGGCCTAAGAGACCTGCAAGGCTTGTTCAAAAGCCTGTTGACTTGGAAGATTTTTTTGATTTTCTGAGAGCATCATTTCCTCCATTTTTGTGTCCAAATATTCTGTCTCTTCCATCATATCCTCCTCAGGATACTCATTTTCTTTGGCTTCCATAGAAGGATGAGCCTCCCTGTTCATCTTTTTTTGCTTTCTTCTGTGATGGTGACCAAGAGGGCAGTCTTTTGCTAGATGCCCATACTTATGACACCTGTGACAACGAAATGGCAAGTGTTCGTAATCCAAGATCTGGATGTACTCATAGTCCTTGTACTTCAAACACATATTGTCTGCAAGGCCTTCCTGGGGGTTTAAATTTACCAGAATCCTGGCTGCACTTAGGTCCATTGTTTGTTTGAAAGATGAATCAACTTCTAGGAACTACCCTAGAGTGCTTCCGATGGATCAAAAGGTAGAGTCTGTCCAGAAAGGAAGAGGGAGTCCCAAAATTTTTACCCACACAGGGGAATCTTCCATCTTCTCCCTCTGAGCATCGAACAATGGAGTCCATCTTCGGAACAGAACTGGCCTCTTCCCGAAACACCAATTTCTTGCCAAGACCCATTCCAAATGATCTTTCTGTTCAAACTTTAGACTGAACCAGTCTTTTTCCAGGGCTTGAATTTCCAAAGGTTTCCTAGGGGTTTCCTTCCATTCTGTATTGGTCCACTCGGTGATATATCTTGCCGAAAATTTTCTCCCCCGGACTCTTCCCACAAGGATTGCCTCAGTATCTTCCATGACTTCATCTATGCTGATGTCTACTTCGATCAAACAACACAGCCGTTCCTCCTTCTTCCTGATGGCTTTGTTCTTTTTCCTCTTGGATCCATGAGATCCACTTCCTCCTCCTTCCGCTCCTTCCATAGGGATTTCTCGAACATCTGGAGTGTTTGCTATAGGCGACACAGGTCGCCTTTCTCTTGCTAAATTTTGTAGATTCCTTTCCGAAACCCTAGCACCCTATTCTGGTGAACCTTCTAGGTTAGTTCTTATTTGACTATTTGAGGATCCACCATCCCCCCATTGTACTACCAACCCTTGGAATGGCCTCTCTTGACCTCTAACAGCCTTCCCTTGGGTCCTCGAGGATCCCCAACCACCCTAAGCTAGAATCGGGCCAATACTGGCTGCTTCGCTCCCTTGCGAAAGGAGAAAATTCTCCAAACAAGCGAACCCCTGACCCTGAGATGAGTTCCTTAGCACACTAGCCTCAACCCTAGGTCTTCCTCTACCTTGATCCAACCCTATAGTCCTTTCCACCCTCAAATATTTTAAACCCACATATCTCGGGAAACCAAAATTTGCTACAATGTCTTCTAACCCTCCAGTGAAAATGGGAAAAGAGGGAATACCTGGCACTGGAGAAGATGGTAGAGCTTGCGGTCCGACTTCGAAGTTTCCGCCTCCTCCATAAGTCCTTGTCTCCGCTACTAATACCACCCCTCTTGATCCTTTCGCTTTCCAGACATAATTAAACGTACTCTGAAAAATTTCTTCTAACAGTGCGGCCCCATTTACAAAACCCCAATGACGTCCAGAGTCTAATTGTTTTGGCTCTGCTTCTACAATAACATGGAAAAAAAGGTCCAGATTCTTCTTAGATACCTTATGCCCCCAACAAGTAAGCAGGTCCTTCGTCACTGGCTCAATGTCCACGTGATCCTTATCGAAACCCATTGCTAAGACAAATGCCTAGCCTTAAACCTAAACCGCGACATCGTATAGACCGCAAGTGCACAAAAACCCTATCCCCGGAACTACGTTGAGTGAAAAGGTTAGGGTTTATGGCGAGTAACTCCATTACTAACCTCGCTTATCCATGGGTGGTTTAGAAAGATCCCGTACTCCTCGTGTCTTCTACCTATGATGAAAACTGCTCTCTGGTCTCTGACAAGATTTGCTTGGTGTCGTCTTTGAAATCCCTGCACGTGCCTGACCAGGGCCCTGTGTACGACCTGCAATTTCTCCAGGGTTCCTCCATACTTAGGATTTCATCGCTGATCTTGATAATGCATTACAAGATATGGTCATATTCATTTCTTCTTTCTCCAAGGTCATTTCCATGTGTATATCCTCTTATTTTTAAGTTTCTTGTTCCTTTTGTTCTTCCTATTCACAATCTATGTAAACTAATTTCTTCTCAGGACACTTATGACCTTTTGTGTATTTTCTATCACAACTGTAACAAAGCCTTTTTTCTATTTTTTCTTCCAATTGTTGTGGTGTCAACCTCGTAGGTTGTGGAAGGCTAGGAGCAACAACACTTCCATCTTTATAGTTGTGAGTGGTAGGCTTCCTTGTTTCCATAATTTTTCTTTCAAACTTTCTTGCCAAACTGAATGCCTTCTCCAAGGAATCAGGTTCCCAAAGGCGAACCTCATGTTGGATGCTATCCTTTAAAGTCCCTATGAATAAATAAATCATTTTCTCCTCTAGAATATCATTTCCCCATATATTAAATTTTTGGAAGTCCTCAATGTGCTCCACCATTGAACCCCTTTGTTTAAGATTAATTAATTGCCTATAGAAGGTGTTGCTCTATGTATATTCATAATGTGCTATCATTTCCACCGTAAAAATTGACCAAGTAACAAGTGGTTTACGAGAAAAAATTCATAGATACCATACAAAATTATTGGGTCCTAAATATAAAGTTGCAATGCATACCTTTTTGTGTGAGTCGCACATTATGGAGATAAAAATATTGCTCGAATGTAGTATCCATGTTACTGTATCCTTGGCATCAAAATTCCTCATATCGATATTTGGAATATGGTGGCTATTCGATCCAATGTTAGAGTCCATGAAATCATGATTAACATTTATTTTTTTCTCATCATGAATTTCATCTACTACCTTTTCACCATTAGGAATTATTTCTTGTAGCAACTTTTCAAACCTTCCTTCAAACTTTCCATGTATGCTTTTAGACCATTCTTCATGTCATCCATGTTGCCTTTCAATTTTACTTCTATACCATCGATATTAGCTTCCACGCTATTCTTCAAACCATCCATCTTAGTGATCTGAAATATATCTGAAATAATACTGAAGTAGAACTGAATATTTGCCAACAATGAATTGATTGTTAACTTGATCGCTTAGTGTGGAAGACTGAAGGAAAGAAAATTATTTTACGACCTAATCTAGAACTTAAGAAGCACATTTAAACATGAATTTTCAACAAATAACATAGATATAAGACAACAAACATTGATTATGGAGTTCATCCCTGGTTGACTACGTCTCTGGGTCTGCTTTCAAGATGGTTGTTCGTTTTATTAAGGATTGATCCAAGGAAGTATTTACATAGAAATACACCAAACTGAACGTGCTCGAATGCACCTCTAGTCTCTGTCAAAAGAAATATCTCTCTACTAGCTTTCCAACGTGTGTCTCGGTTCACAATTCTACCTCCGGACGACCAAGATACACTGAAAACAAAACTGCCTCTCTCTTCAGAAATCTGAACACAAGCCTTCAAAATCACTCTTCCTCTCATCATGGTACAAGGTGTAATTTTATAATGAAATGTAGGCCGAACTTGTGCCAAAAATGGAAAATTGGTTTTACATTTACGGAGCATGAGCTTTCTATGCAATGATAGTGTAACACTTAGGAGTTGTTACATGATGGGTTGATTTTAAACTTGGCACACATATCAAAAAACCTAATATAAACTTTATATTAAAAATAGACCTCTGACGGTTTGCAATTGGTGGAAAGCTGTTAAATGATCCATGTGACAGGTCGGCGGGCTAACTGTTGACTGCTACCTGGTGGTTAAGTCCGGTGGCTTTGGTAAACGGTGTAACTGTGCACCGACTCCACATGTGACAACTTCATATCCCGACGGTTGCAGTCTCTGCTCTGCAATCTACAGGTTAACATTCCAACTGCGCGTTAACAACTCCATGTTCGTGCGCTGTCTGCCTCCTCCCAATGGTTAACTTACCGCACGATCAACTATTAATATAATATGGTTTATTTGCATAGTTTTAAAAACTGAAACCGTTTCACATAAGTTTTAACATAGCATAAGGTTTACATACCATAGTTTTGTAACATGTCATGTTTGCGCTGGGTTTTAGCTTAGGATTAATGACTTACGTTAGTGATAGATCAGCAACACCATGTCATACACCACCTTAGCATAGTTTTACCCCTTAGGATTTAATACACCTTTTTACATACAATTTTCCACACCATGAAATAATTGAAGATTTTATCTTTCATCCTGAACATTGGAGAACCTGAAGAACTGGAGACTGAATTGGATGATTAGATTTGGATAAGGGCCTAAAATTAGCTAAAAATTGAAAGTGCTTGAAATTGCTTCGAACCTAAACAACCAAATAGAGTTCGTCACTAGGATTCTGGTGCAACTCGTTTCATCAAAATCTGAGTTCGTATGACTGAGTTATCGTCTGCTGTTTGTTTTCCAAAACAGGCAAAAAAGGAGCAGAACAAGTATAGTGATGATGTGGTAGGTACAATCAACATTGTAGGCAATATTCTACAGATTGCAGCCAGTGGCATTGTGACAAATGTCATCTTCATATTTTTCATATGGGTTTATGAAGAGAGAAATTGTCCAATGACCTCCAATATTCTTCCTAAGTTGGAATTTGAATTTTTTTTAAGGTTGGAGTACAACCCAACCAGAGGGCGCCACATGTCCTCTCTGGTGGGCCATCTCATAACCTTTGGGGTCGAATTATTTGTTGGACATTAGACTTCATATGGTGGAATTATATATATATATATATATATTATAAAGTTTTTAAACCCACTATGGCGGAGTTCATCTAGATTTGAAGCTCTTATCTAAGCAATATAGTGGAGGTCAATTTGGAGACAAGCTCCAAGTCTGGCGGAGGAGTCTTATTATAATTCTGTGCAAAATTATTGTGGTTTTGTTGGGGTTGAACCCATGACCTTCCGCCTACCAGCCAAACACCTTACCATCTCCTCTACCCAGAGGATCTTACCCTCTATGTTCGCTGCATTATTTTATAGTTTTATAGCTATATAGTTGGGGGTCGGAGGAGGCCAGCCCCACGGGCCAGCCCCCTTGCCATATGGCCATAGTCCCGAAACTAGGCGCTAATTCAAACAAACCAGCGGAAAATTAAATGCATTTAATTAACGTTTAAACGTGGTTTAACCACGATAAGACACCATTCGCACTAAGAACTCGATTATCACTAAACTGTGCTTATCCACTCATAAAATGTGCTTATCCGTTAATTAAACCCATATTATGTTGGTGGGATTTTAGGAGGGCACGCCATTTCTGGCGGTTTTCTAATTTTATAATTTTAACTGGCAGTTCCTCTAGTTTTAGAGGAGAAATTGGGGCAAAAATAGTTTTGGTCATAACTCACTAAATTTTTTCCCAAACAGAGCTCAAAAAGAGTCATTCTAGGCTAATTGGCATGCTGGGAACTCAATGGAACAAGTTTTAGGGGCAGAAAAGGTCATCTACTAGTGTTTTTGTACATTTGAAGATTTTTGAAGTCTAGGGCCACCATGTGTTGTGGTCATTGCCAGAGCATCCATAGTCCAAAGTCAACAAACAAATAGTCATTTTTGGGAGATTATTATGTTTTAAACTCATTGGAATAGGTTCCAAGAGGTTCTGAAGCTTGTAACAACAATTTGAGCACACTTTAAGCTAATACAAAGGCTCATACTATGAAGTTGGACCAAAGAGATGTAGCCCAGGAGGGGTGAACTCCTTTATCAAAATTCTGTGTGTTTGCTATGTTTTATATTGATTTTGTTCTGTCATTTAAATTATGCTTTCTAAGCTTATGAAAAACTCATAATTTCACTAAGTACACTGTTTCACAATCACATGCTCATAAATAAACCTATGAAGGATAAGTAAAACAAAGCTAAGAAAAGTTTATATCTGATATGAAACTAGCACATCAATAAATAGCATTCATTTTCAGATCAAGTTGGTATCAGATCACAAGTTTTCTTGCTTGTTTTACTTGAAGGGTTTTAACAGTGAACATTTTCTGATGCTTACAAGGTTGAGATTGCAGAGAGGAGAAGGGCAGCTACTGATAGCTAGTCCTAAAGTTAGGACAAGAAGGAATAAGGCTGAGAAGGCGTCATCCTCACTCAAATGACCACTCATGGAAACACTTGAAGCACCTCAAATTACATCTCCAGTAGTTGAGATAGAAGAGGAATTAATTGCATAAGAGGCTGAATTGATTGAAGAGATACAAGTTGCAGAGATTGAGCTTGAATCTACAGCCAAAATGTCAGGCCATGAAGGAACTCATGAACATTTTGAAGAAGAGGATGTCAAGAGGGAATTCAAATAAATGCAAAGGATGGTGAAAGTTATGTATGAAGCTTTTTGAATTGTTGATGGAAATTTCATTAAGTGGTGATTCCAAACCATCCTCCTTTGCAAGAATATTTGATAAAGAGATGAAATAGGACTTATACATCATGAAAGATATGGTGGAATAACTGTATGAAGATGTAAAGGAGAGCACTAAACTTCAAGAGTAGTTGGTTGCTATGAAGAAAGAGAAGCAAGAACTTCTTCAAAAGATGCATGAGATGGAGATTTAGCTTCACGATGCCAAAGAAGCCTTAGCCAAGCATGTGTTTTAATAAGAGGTAAATAATTCAAGTTTGTCTTCAATTTACTCTCAAGATAAATGTGTAGGTTCTTTTGAAAAACATACTAGAGGAATAAGGTCCAAATTGATGATCAAAATGGGCTATGAAGGTAAAGGATTAGGCAAACATGCACAAGGCATAGTTGAGCCAATTATGGTTGAGGAAAGGCCTAAGTATTTGGGTCTCGGCTATGGACAACTTTATGGAGAAAGCTCTAAAGCCATGAAGGAACTTGAAACAGTTCCAAGAAGGACTTTTGTTCCAGGTTCAAAACCTCAAACATGTAAAATTTGTAATCAAGATGAATGCAATTGTTTGAAACCCATGTTGCAGCAAGATGATTTTAGACATGCATCTTATGATGAACAAGAGACTCTGTGACAACTCTAAGTACATGAACATTGTTGTTGGTCTTCAAAAGAGATTTGGAACCTATTCAAGTTCATATTCTCAAGAAGGTGATAAATATGGACATTCAAAGCAACATAAAGGTATAATTCTTCCTGTAATCATGTTGTTTATGATTATGTTAAGCATGAAAAATTTGCATGCATGAATGGGAGAAAAAGTTGTTGTTCATATTGTGGTTTGTATAACCATCAAGTTTCAAGATGTTGGAAGAGAATGATAGCATACAGGAAAAAGTCAAAGCAAAGGCGAATTGAACAGAAGATGCAAAATATTTGTACTTATTGTCAGAGGAAGGGACATCTCATTGACCAATTATGTTGGACACTGCATCCAACAACTCATCCAAAGCATTTGAAGCAAGTGGAGAAAAATATTGATGAGAATGGAATAGAGATTCCATCATCGATGTGATTCTAGATGATTCACAAGAAGAGGATGTTCAACAGGAAAAATCGCCATTGGAGTGGATTGGTAAGAAATGGCTCGATTTCTTGACCAAGTAAGGCATGCATTTCCTTTGTACATAGATGCAAATTTAATCCTTATGTATGAATTAATTTCTGTTGAAAGTATGACAAGTTGCAGAAGATTATCACAACTTGTATGATGCAAGATTTCATGTGAATGTTGTTCGTCAAGATGGTGTAAAAGATGGGTATGTCACTCATTTATGTTGCAACAATTTATCATTCAGTTCAACTCTTGAGTCTTATGATCACACATATGTTTTGGGTTTTTGTACTTGTTTGTACTTGAAAGAGAGAGTTAAAGAGTGTACATATGCATGCGATTTTGTATATGTAAATAGAGAACTTGTGATAGGTTCATTGTAAATAGATACATGCATGAGTGTTGTCAACATGTATCATTTCATATCGATTTATGTCAATCGTGTTGCACAGATTTCATATCGATTTATGTCGATTGTGTTGCATATTTCATGTCGACTTGCATTGTTGATGTCACATGTTGTTTTACGACTATGTTTTTTGATTATGTTGATCGACTTATGTTTTAGTCAATAGTGTTTGTCGATTGTGAGTCGATATTAAAGACACCAATGTGCAAGAACATCACCATGTACTTGATGTTACAAGAGGTGACAGTCAATGCTTTAAAGGAGAAAAAAAGAGGTGGTCGTCATTTCAATTCTTGCATAATGTTTTATTTGAAGATTGATTGTGTGTTCTTGTGACAAGATGTCACAGGAAGTTTGAGGTCCATTCAGTGAGAAGTGGACAAGATGCAAAGTGTTTTGCAGCCATAGTAGAACAAGATGGTTTCTTGTGTTGACACCAAAAGTTCACTCATATTGCAAGCTTAATTTGGATAAGAGGATTTCCAAGAAGAAGCTTGTATACATTTGTTGCAAGAGGGACTTCATTCTTAGTGGGAAGGCTAATAGTTTTCCAAGCACATAGATATCTATGTGGTACAGTTAGATATGTATCAGTAAAAAACAATCAACAATGCTGAAGTGGTTGAGAGACATAGCCAGTTGCGATGCAAGACATGTCAAGATGATTGTAAAAAAGACTTGTCAAGTAAAATAAGTTGATATAACTTGAAAGTAGAAGAGTGTTGAAGCTCAAGAAGATAATTATTAGCTTTTGTGGGTCCAAAAGCCTGTCAGTGGGAAGGAGTGATCAGAATTTGGATCAGGGCCTAAAATTAGCTAAAAATGAAATTTCTCAAAATTTCTTCGAACCTGAACGACCAGATAGAGTTCGTCTCTAGGATTCCAGTGCAACTCATTTCATGAAAATATGATTTCGCATGACTGAGTTATCATCCGCTGTTCATTTTCCAAAACGTGAAAAATAGGAGCAGAACAGGTACATTGATGATGTGGTAGGTATAATCAACATTGCAAGGAATATTCTCGAGATTGCAACAAGTGGCACTGTGACAAGTGTCGTCTTCAGATTCTTCAAATGGGTTTGTGAAGAGAGAAATTGTCTAATGACCTCCAATATTCTTCCTAAGTTGGAATTTGAATTTTTTTAGGTTGGAGCACAACCCAACCAGAGGGCGCCACGTGTCCTCTCGGGTGGGCCATCTCCTAACCTTTGGGGTCGAATTATTTTTTGGACATTAGACTTTATATATTGGAATTATTTGATATATATATTATAAAGATTTTAAACCCACTATGGTGGAGTTCATCTAGATTTGGAGCTCTTATATAACCAATATGGCAGAGGTTAATTTGGAGACAAGATCCAAGTCTTGCGAAGGAGTCTTATTATAATTATGTGCAAAATTATTGTGGCAAAGTGGGGGTCGAACCCACGACCTTCCGCCCGCCAGCCAAACGCCTTACCATCTTCTCTGCCCAGTGGATCTTACCCTCTATGTTCGCCGCATTATTTTATAGTTTGATAGCCTAAAAGTTGGGGGTTGGAGGGGGCCAACCCCCTCCCCATATGGCCATAGTCCTGAAACCAGGCACTAATTCAAATGAACCAGTGGAAAACTAAATGCATTTAATTAACGTTTAAATGCAGTTTAACCACGATAAGATGTCATTAGCACTAAGAACGTGCTTATCACTAAAATGTGCTTATTTTCCCTTAAAACATGCTTATCCGTTAATTAAACCCGAATTATGTTGGTGGGATTTTAGGAGGGTGTGCCATTTTTGGCAGTTTTCTAATTTTAGAATTTTGGTTGGCAGTTCCTCTAGTTTTAGAGGAGAAATTGGGGAAAAAATAGTTTTGGTCATAAATCACTTAATTTTCACCCAAACAGAGCTTAGAAAGAGTCATTCTAGGTTAATTGGCATGCTGGGAACTCAATGGAGTAGGTTGCAAAGGTAGAAAAGGTCATCTACATGTGCTTTTGTGCATTTGAATATTTTTGAAGTCTAGGGCCACCAAGTGTTGTGGTCATTGCCAGAGCATCCAAAGTCCAAATTTAGCAAACAAATAGTCATTTTTGGGAGATTATGATATTTTAAACTCATTGGAATAGGTTCCAAGAGGTTCTGAAGCTTGTAACATCAATTTGAGCACACTTGAAGCTAATATAAAGGTCCACACTATGAAGTTGGACGAAGGAGATGTAACCCAGGTCGGGTGAACTCCTTTATAAAAATTCTCTATGTTAAGCTCTGTTATGTGTGTTTGTTGTGTTTTATGTTGCTTCTATTCTGTAATTTAAATTATGCTTTCTAAGCTTATGAAAAACTCATAGTTTCACTAAGTACACTGTTTGACAATCACATGCTCATAAATAAACCTATGAAGGATAAGTAAAACAAAGCAAATAAAAGTTTATATCTGATATGAAACTAGCAGATAAATAACTAGCATTAATTTTTAGATCACTGGACTTCCCTGTCGATCTGAAATGATGCAAGGTCCTCCTTGATCAATCCTCTCCACTTGAAAGATTTTGGACCAATAAATTTTTAATTTAAGCAGATATCAGGTGAGGGTACAACTTCCTCACTCTTCCGATCTCCATCCACCTCGCCTTGCTAGGATTCATGCCCTTGAGTCCCACTCGAATATATTCAACATATATCCATGCCTTTAAGAGTGAACCTTCTTTTCCAAGATGGTATCTTCCTGCAACTCATTCATATACTCAGGTGCCAAATCATCATTGGTAGGAATCTGTGTACCTTCCTCTGGATCAATGATCATCGGAGGTTCATACAACTTCAGATTTTCTACATTTACAACTGAATAAATACGCATGTAAGGAGGTAAATCTAACCAGAATTCATTATTTCCAATATTTTCCACAATCTTGAAAGGACCATACCTGATGGGTTTTAGTTTCTTACCTTCACCTTTCAACCTGTGTTTACTGATATACAACCATACCTAATCACTGACCTGAAAATGATGATCCACTCGATGCTTTTCATGGCGCATTTTGTACTTGGTCTGACTCTTCTCTAACTGATCCTAAACTGCTTCATGTATCTGTTGTATCAATTGAATGAACTTAACTATTTTATTTGAATCGTCGTGTCCATCCACTTTATCTTCTTCACCAAACATGAAATCCATTGGTGACTTTGGTAGATACCCAAAACATGTTTCAAATGGCGATCGCTGAGTCGAAGAATGTAAGGCTCGATTGTAAGCATGCTGCACATAAGGTAAAGATTCATCCCAAAACTTCAGATGTTTGCTGCAGTAAACTAGGAGAATATGTATCACTGTCCTATTCACCACTTCTGTCTGTTTGTCGGTTTGTGGATGAAAATATGTGATCTTCTTGAGCTTTGTGTCCATGAGTCCCCACAAAGTGGACCAAAAATATCCTACAAAGCGAGTGTCTCGGTCAGAAATAATGGAAGTAGGTAACCTAAAATAAACCCATACCCATTGAAAGAACATCTGTTCAGTCTGTTCAATAGTCACTTTCTTTTTGCATGGGACAAGAATGCACATCTTGCTGAATCGATCAACCACAACATACATGTAATCATGCCCTCTTCTAGACATAGGAAGTCCTCCAACAAAGTCCATGGAAATGTTGTCCCATGGCTGCGAAGGAAATGGAAGTGGCATATACAGACCAATATTTCGATTTCTTGGCTTACTTGTCGAACACATAACACATCCTTTAATGTACTTAAAAACTATTTCATACATGCGAGGCCAGTAACAATACCTTTGAATTTTTTCCATTGTATTTATTACGCCAAAATGTCTTGAAATGCGAGAAGAATGTACTTCTTGAATAAAATGCACCCTTTCTTGTCTGTGTTATGCACAACTTACCGAGATCATATAAAAACTTGTCATGAACATGTAAATTGACTTCTTCCACCTGAGTACCATGAGTTAGTGATTCATAAATATCTTTGAAATCAACATATGTACTATATTGTTCTAAATAACTTTCGAGATTTAAAGAAATATTCTGCAGCACTACTGAAGCATTCAAAGATGGTCTAGACAACATATCAACTACTTTGTTTGTTACACCTTTCTTGTACTTAATTACTAAGTGAAATTACTGAATAAATACCATCCATCTGTAATGGCGAGATTATTGCAACTTAGTCTGAGACTAAAGGTACTGAAGCGGCTGATGATCTATGTGATTCACTGTTTCCTTACCCATTAAGTAGTGTTTCAATTTCTTAACACTTTCAACCAAAGAAAATAATTATTTATCATATCTCAAATAATTTGCAACTGCCTTAGAAAAATTTTCTAAATGGAAACAAATAGGTTTCCCTTTTTGAAGTAAGACTGCACCCACTGCATAACCATTAGCATCTATTTCAATTTCGAATGGCCTTTGAAGATATGGTAAAGCTTAGATTGGTGTTGTGACAATTTTCTACTTAAGTGTTTCAAAAGCTCTTTGTTGTTTTCATCCCCACTGATAGGAAACTTTAGAACCTGTCAAAGCATGTCAATGATGCAATCAAAGAAAACCGAGAGATGAATTTTCTCCAATATTGTTTAGAAAATTAATCAATTAATAAAATACACATAAAAAATACCAGAGACATAGAATTGACGGAAAAGGCTTGAGAGCCTTACTGCATTTCTCATACTCTTCATTATTAAAATAATGCTATAATACAAATAAATAGATGAGGAAGTTTGTCTCAAGATAGTGTGTCTATCTTGGAAAACTTGGTTGAGAAAATATCTCTACCACACACTAATCTAGGAGCCAAGTTAGGTAGGCATAAACTAATTCCTAATTAAGAGAAACTAACTTAATCTATAAAGTTAGGTATAAATTCCTAATTTTCAATATTTAATTAATTCAATTAAATTTGGATTTATAATTGTTTAGAAGAGTGAGGCTAATATTACCCCCCTCAATGATAAATCCAAAATAATAATGAGGAACCATCTTCCAAGTTCTCATGTTGATCTTAAAAAACATTGCCTGAAAAACTGCCAAAGCTGGATGCTGAAAAAACTGCAATCTGAAGAGACCATGAGTCAACTTCATGCCTGATTCATCTATGAATTTCTCTTGAAAACTTCATCATGTGCCAAGTTTTAAAAGGATCCATCTATCCTTTTATTGAAACGAACATCCCCTTTCCACTGAAAAAATGTGAGAACGCCCATTGGAAAATCTGCTGATGTTGATCACCCACTAGATGATGATGTTGATGATGTTAAAAAACAAATCACTGTTGCTTTTGTTGATGCTGTCAAAAACAACTCATCGTTGATGCCCACTGGATTCTTGGATATTTGAACTGTCATTGGTTTCTGAAGATTCTCATTGGCTACTTTCGCTGATGTTGTTGAAACTTTTACTATGACAACCACCTTCAATTTCATTATTGTTTCCCCCCCTTTGTCAACTGAAAGGAGAGAGAATCCTCTACAAATTATTCATGAACTCCCCCCCTTCAGGTGTAGGAGTGTTGCACTGGTGCACTTCCCTGTTCAATTTCATGAGAGTACCATATTCATTTGATTGTCGTCTGCAATAGGTGTGATTGAATTCAGTTGTAAAACTTATACAATATTTTGACTATTGAAGACCATTCCCAAGGATCAATCCATTCATATTTGATATTTAATCTGGCTAGTTGGTTTTGGTTGCAGCATTTCTCTGATGAATGATTCTGCTCACCACAATGGTGACAAGGATGGTGATAATAAAAATGATCTTCCATATGACTTGTTCTTTGACAATGTGAGCATGTTCGTTTGACTGCAATTTCAGTTTGCGTGCATGGTGGTTTGTCTGCAACTTTCGCAAAATTTGTTGATGTGATTTGTTCAAGAAAGCCTGCACTGACGAACTTGATGGGCTTTGAATAATATGGGATATGTAAGTTGTCATAATTATTGTTATATCCTAATCCTCATCGATTTCTGTTACTTTGATTTTCTTCCCATGGCTTGATGGTTGGCTTGGAAGATTGTTGAACTTGGACAACTTCGACACTTGAAGTTGTTCGGATGAGAGGCTTGGAATCATCATTTTTATTTGTATGGGTTATGTTATCACTATAATAATTCTTAAGTTGTGAGATTTTTGATTTTTAGTCAAAGAACATTAGAGGCAACCACAGAACAACTTTTAAACTCTAGGATCTAGCCTTCCTAGGGTTCAGAGAAGGCTCTCTCTATAATATTTAACTTTGTTTTAATTGTAAGATATTAGGCTAGTTATGATGTGAAAATTGTTTGGTTTGGTTTGTTTTGGTGAGAAAAAAATCACTTAATGAAATGGATAGTGATAGATCTATCATTGGGCTAAGGAGTCAAATATCAAGTAGATAGGGCTAGGATCAAGGTAAAAAAGTCAAATATTTTCAAGGCAAGATAGACAAGTCATTAAAGATCTTGGAAGGCTGATTGGTGAAGTGGTTTGATCGGGATAAAGATAAATTAAGGATTATTTGATCCAGATAAGGAAGGAGTAGACAAAGTTCATTCGAAAGAGGGAGAAATTAAGGGTTCCCTACTCTGGAAATCAACAGAAAACATAGAAATGATAAATAGTTAAAGACAAGGTGCTTTTAACAAATCCTGTAATAATATTCCTGATTTATCATTCAAATTTAGAACACATATATGGATGCATGTAAAACATAAGAAGATAAACAAAGACAGTAGAAAGTACTTCACTTCAATGGCTCATCACATGAATAATGAAATATGATGCTAAATGATTTGATCCAGTCTGCTACTTGAACTTGCTACAAAAAGCCTTCAGGTACAAAAATATTGATTATAGAAATCTTCAACAATTTATTCCACAATAATACTTCAAAAGATGAAGTATCTATACAAATATGTTTACAAAATATCCTAGAATACTCATAGGATTTTTCTAAGGAAATAAAATATCTTTTACAACAATATAGTGACAGCTCCTTAACAACTTAGCAAGCTATCATATTTATCCAAATAAAATAGAACTGTTGTTTTGGATTAGGTGTAGCTAGATGCCTTGCTATCTCAAACGTTGGCAAAAGATATTTCAAATCTGTTTTGAAATATTATCTTCTTATCTGATACTCTTTCATCTGATACTCTTTAACTCTAATACACTTTAATCATTGTTTAAGCTACTTTATTGTTGTACTTTCTATTTTGAATGTGTAAGCAAACTGCTTTTATCCTCTTCTCTGCAATTTGACTTTTACAAAAATCAATGAGTGATTCCCAAGATTATTCATCGGGAATTTTTGTTGATCAACAGTTGTCATTGATGTCAGCCCAAGAAGCACCAGGGGCTAACCCAATATTGCATGGGAATTTTGACCTACCAAATTAATATATTCTAGGTCAATAATGCTTTTGATGGTTTCTACTTGTCGATATGTTTCCGTTGATATATGGCATGCCATGTAATTCTTCACGGTTTGAGAGATATTCATGTTTGAAGTTTGTTCCCCCAGTTAGTGGGCTAAAACCCCATGGGGTTGGCGCATGGGTCATTGAAAAGTCATAATTAATATTTTTAAAGCTCCTAAAATCCATCCCACGCTCACTTTTTGAAGCCCCTCTCAACTTAAGCATTTATATAAATTATGATCTTCATTTCCTCCTTAGGCAAGGGATTTCGCCATTTGAAACAGGTCACATTGGAATTTTCGCTCTAAATTTGTTTCTACGAAGGTTCAAAAGCTGAAATTTTTATGAGGTGGAACCAAAATCTCGAGGAAGCTGCAGTAAAAATTTTAGATCAAGGTGTGCAATATTTTTGGAGATATGATCTGTGGAAGTCAGGGTTTTTGCAGGCTCCTGAAATTCATCTCAAATAAGTGACCTTGGTAAAATCGTCATAACTATCTCTCTGAGTATCAGATTGAAATTATGTAAAAATTGGTAGATAGTGAACAATCTTTAGTTTTCGCTTTATCAATTTTAGATCCAAATGAAGAAACAATGACCGAAACACTCCTTTTACAAAGTCGCTCATGGAAACAGTCCATAATTAGGGCATTGTGAGAGATTGGGTATAACTCTCTCTTGAAGAATCCAAATTGGTTCAAACCTATGGCATTGGAAATATGACTCAGAGGACTACTACAAGACCACAAATTAGATATTGAGGATCTGAAATAACACAGATACACCATATTCAATACCGAGATCCTAGAAAGCAAGAAAAAGCTAGATCATATGTTGTCAAGGATTGCAAAGACCCAACCTTTCTACTGCAGAAAAGAAAAGCAAGGTGTAGTAGAGGGTAGCATGACAAGAGTAGAAACCAAGGTGCATAACAATAGAAATAAGTTCATCATATGAAGTCTTCAAGTTGGTAGCACTGCATACAATCATTATAAAGGTATCTTTGTACTTAGTCATTGTAAATACATTATTGTACAAATTGTACTAGTATCTATATGCTGGAATTTGAAGGCTGATCTTGGAGGACTAGGATCATCATTAGGTGGTTGTGTCAAAGTTGGGGTTAGGGGTCTAGTATATCTCCTTCTTCATCATTTCATATATCATTGTAAAGTGGACCATTTTCCACCCAGTACGAGGAGTCCATTCTTCTTTTATTCAACCATGGGGTGGTAGGGTCAATTTAGGGTGAGTTGCTAGCTCATTGGGTGTTCAGGCTCAGGGCATCCGTTTAGTTGATATTGAAGAATCTTGGGCGTTGGAGCATCCATCCGGTGGGAGTTGGAGAAGAATGCTTTTCTAGATTCTAGGAAGTTGGAGCTTTATTTTCAGGCGGGTTGAATATTAAAAAATTAACTTTGGTAGAAAGCATTAGGTGGTTTTTGTCTCGGAGTGGGTTTCCACCTTAAAAAATGTGTGCATTTGTGTTCCTCTTGTTTGCTGCTATCATTGTACAAACACTGATAATAATTGAAGATTAACTAGTGCTCTAATTGAAAGGAATACTGATTCACCCTCCCTCTCAGTATTTCCAACAATTTTGATCTTTTTCAGCTTCCTAAAGTTCTCATCTGCCTCATTGTACCTAGCAAATGTTGGTTTTATAACAAATAGGTATTTTATCTCATGTTGCAGATAAAACAAGTCTTCAAAACTTTTATGTAAAACCTTTCCTGTAGGAATTCCTTGTCCTTCTGTTTTTTCTACCTACTCTTTTTCATGATCTGTTATCTTCTTGTTGTAGTCCTCTTGTGGCATGAGTTTATCATTAATAACCAGGATGTTTGGCAAACCTCTTTGCCTCAAGATCTCAAATTTAACCATAAATTTAGTTATGGCTATATTCATGTTTTCACACTTTTCTTCTAGTTGTTTCATCAAATTATTATTTGAAATTACTTTCCTTATTTCAAGGATTGTCTCTGTTTTGTCAGTAATTTATATCTCCTCTAATTCTTTCTTGTTCTTACCGTTGAGAAATTTGATTAATTCTAGGGCCTGTTCAGGTTTGGCACCTAGTTCCTCCTTTGTTTTCTAAATTTTTTCCTGAACTGCCTTTAGTAAATCCTTTTGCTCATAAATTACCTGTATTGATGGCCAAACATCATTTATGGATTCAATGATTTTGGTCCATAGTTGATTCTTCACATAGGACATTAGTTCTTTCAAAGTCAAATCCTTTTGTAAGTTCTTCAATTCAACATTCAACTTGTTAGCCCTTTGTTCTTGAGTTTTGGCATTAATTTGGGTCAACTTCTTTGTTTCTTCTAGATTTTCAATCATTTTCTTCAACCTATTGATTTCATTGGTTTGAAGTGACATTTCCTTCATGGCTTTGATGAGCTTTCTAGCTTCATCTGTTGGATGCATTGTTGATGTAGATGACTCTATAGATGAGGTAGTAGAAGATGTCATTGGTACTACTGTGGCCAATGGTACTTTTGGTGCCAACTCTTCGGCCAGAGTTGAAGGCATAGCTGTAGTTGCCATAGGAATTACTGTAGGAACTTCTTGTGCTTTTGCAGTTTCTCTGTCATGGAAAAGCTTGTCCATTTGGATTTCCATTTATTTTATCTGTGCTGTCAATTGTAAAATCAAGTTCATCATATCATCTTTCTGTATTTCCTCTTGTACAATTTCTTTGGCTTGTGGATGTTCTGTTGGTGGAAGATTGAGTTGTTTTCTAAGTTCTGCAATGTCAGCATTCTTTTTCTTTACCAACTCTTCTACACCTTTGACATTTGCAGGGTCATATCCTACTTGAATAACCGATTATTCTAAAGACTTAATCCTAAGATCTTTAGCATATGAGGAAGCCTTTTCAAATTTCATTTGATCTCTCATATTTATTATTTTATTCTGGAGCTTTTGGGCACTCATTTTCTTTGTAGTAATGGTAGAATAAAACATCTCAGAAGTTTGTCTATGGAACTCAGTTTGATCTAATGCATGGATAATTTTTGTAGGCACTTCAGGGTAAAATTTTTTTATAATCTGCCACTGTTTTGGGAGTCTTAACTGTTGGTTGAAGCACTTACATAATCAATTTCTTGTTTGAATAATCAAAAGCTGACATAAGTCTATTCTGGATTCTTGGTGTTTGTTTTAAATACTGGGAATAAATATTATTCTTGATTTCTTCATTCTTGGCCTATATCTGCTTATATTTCTCTTTGATGTCCATATCTTTATCCTCTGCTGGTTGTGAGGAGGATAATTCCATACTCTACTATTACCTATGTATTTGTAGTAGCAGGATGCTCTTCATTTAGAATCTCTGTGGCTGGCTAATTTATAATGACTATAGTAGCATCTGTGTTTGTCTCTGGAACATCTGTATCTTCCACTTCTATGGTATCTTTTTCTTTATCAACTAGATTGAGCTTAGGATTTTTATTATATCTAATTTTAAACCTAGTCTCAGTGGTTGTTTCAGCAGTGTAGGTACCTTCTTCCCTGATTCTCTTAGTGGATTTATCTTCTTGATTTATAGTTTTCAAGGTGTGACTAGTATCACCCTGTCTTACTGCTTCTATCAAGGTATTTTCCATCCACTCTGCTTGATTAGAAAAATGTTCAATCTATGGCCTTTTATCATGTATATAAGGTGTCAATTTGCATTTCACCCTCATTTTGATAAGTATTCCATGAGGATCATAATTCCATAAGAAACTAAATTCAAATTTGTATTCTAGCAACTGTGTTGCTGCCTCTGTACCTGAATCTCTGTGATTACAAATGAAGGGTCCTATTTGATTCTTCAACTTGAATTGAGTCTTCTTCTTGGCAGCTAAGAAGTTAACATAATCTGAATTTAGTATTTTTCTGATGTACTCCAAGGAAAAAACTCTCATTGGCACATAATTAGGTAGTTTATAGGTTAAAATATTAGACCCAAAAACTCTGATTTTTGTATGGTTCTGATATAAGTACCAATCTCCAGTTTTACTTTGTTGTGGAAGTTGTAATATTTCTTTATCTCATCATTGATTCTTGGTTGTACCTTATTTGTAAGCATATTAACCAATGTATGAATAAAGGAATCTATAAAATCTTCATAACTGAACTTTGTGGACTCTTTTCTGATCAAAGATGTACAAAAGATGACTGATATGGGATTCCCTTCTACATCCAATTTTTGGAGGTTTATAGGGAACTTATCTACTTAAAAGAAAATAAACATGTGGAAAAGGAAGGATGGATATTTGAAGACTCCTTCAGTAGGAAATTTCACAAGCTGATCATGGATATTATCAGGTACAAAAGTGGATAGGAAACCTAGAATTTACTCATCTATATTCTCATCAGTAAAATATCATGGGATGAAGGATAACATGGAAATGACATGCCTTGACCCTTCAGGAAATTTTGAAGTAGAATAAAGAGGGTTTAGTTTTGGGATTTCAACATAGACAGACATGAAATTTTGGAAAATCTGAAACCTTTTAGGAAAATCCAGACCAATGTAAAATTTTGTGAGTGCTTCTATGGATAAGGGAACTGCATTGGGATCTGGTTTGAGCTGTAGCATTAGGTTTATAGACTCAACAATAATTGTGAACAATACTTCTTTATTTTCATTTACCATGGATCTTTGTTCAGGAGAGTAATAGTTTTGACACAACCTAATATATTCTGGACACTGATGAGTGAGTGGAACTACATACTTGGGTAGGTTTGACTCCCAAATCTGAACTTCATCAACTTGATCTAATGATTTTCCAAGACTCCAGCAGTGGAAGTCTAAAAGATTAAATTCTATCACTGGATCAACTATTTTGTAATCTGCATCAGCCAAGGGTGTATGTTCAATGTCTACAACAAGAGGTTGTAGAGGGTTTACAACAATTTTGGTTTTGGAAGTCATTGCAGGGTTTGATTTTGACATTTTCAGACCTCCTGGGTGCTTGGAACTCTGTATTTTGGTTTTTTTAAACTCTTTTGTAAGATTGATTTGTTTACAAAAGGTTTTTTTTGGTTTAACAGAGGTCTATGGATAAAAATAGGCACAAATTGGCTTTCTTTGGATTTTAAATCTTTCGATTTTGATTACAAACTAATCTTCAGACTCTTACAGGTTCAAGAAATGATAAAAAAAGGGTTTCTCTATTTTTTTGGATAAACTAGATTGAAAATGGTTCAAAACATGCTTAGAAATATTTGGATTATTTGCAAAGGGTTTCTAGATAAATTAGGAGTGTTTTCAAGGTATGCAAAGGCTAAATTACTCCAATTTTGATTTTTAAAACAGATGTAGTATCGAAATTGGGGTTTATCAGATTTTTATAGCTAATTCGTTCTTTGCAGACAACTACAGGTATTTCTATGGGTAAATGGGCTTCACAAGTTTTAATTTCTCATAAAACTCTTTTTCAAATGACAAACATGTTGTTTTTCTTTGAAGAATACCTGTTTGTGCAGGTATTTGGTCTTTTAACTGATTTTGAGGTGTCAGGGAGGTTTCTGATGGCTTTTAAAGTCTTATGGAAGTCAATTGGAAGCTTCCAGTGATCTTGACATCAATTGAAATGGCTTTTCTGGTTCCTTGGGCAAAAAAATTGTGTACATGGCTTTGTTTCTTCAGTCGAGAGGATAAATATGCACAGAGAATGTAAAAAGGGCTTTAACTGGTGCATATGAAGTCTTTATAAGGATTTTAGGTTTAAATCAGGAGTGGCATTTAATGGTGGTCAAATCAGAGTGAAGTGGTTTTGGTGTCGGAGGGAAAAACCGGAAGTGGTTATCGCATGGGATTCAAGGTGGTAAGCGGTTTCCTTGGATCGAATGCGATCCAATCATATATCGCAGCGTGGAGGGGAGAGAGTATAGCCAAACCGCCCATTTCGAAAAATAAAAATTGATTAATGTTATCACTATTGAAAATGTGATATGGAGTTTGGATTGTCGGATATGGAGATATGAGTGCGAACAATGGAGATTAGTTGAAATATTTGCTCGGCATGATGAGGGCATGGGACTCGGGTCTTTATATACATCGGGGTTAGTTTTAACATTTAAAACATATGTTTTGAATGTAAAACTAAGGTTTTATTATGATAGGCGGGTTATGTATTTACATAACAAATGAGGGTTTAACATGTGATCTATAACAATTGGGGTGGGTTTTATTATAATGTACATGTTTTTAACCTATATGGAATGGGCGGAATTATATCACGTGGGTATTTTTAGACCATAGGTTAAAATTAAATAATGGGTTTTTGGATATTAAAATAAAAGGAATTAATAGATATACGGGAAGGGATATTTTAAAGGTTTTAATACATTATGTTAAAAATTAATATGAAATGAATGTAATCAATAAGAAAACATAAAATAAACTAATTAAAGTGTAAAAATAAGCCTTTTAAGCACAAATGATTGTACCATTAAACATTTACACTTAAACTTAGGATAAATTGTATTTTATGGTTTTTTGAGTGTTTTTTGGATGAAATGAAATTAATTAAGAGGGGATTTTAATTTTTCTAAGAAAAAAGGTGTTTTACTTAGGAAAAGGGATTATATTTTTGGAATAGGGTGAATATGATGAGGAAATGGGTTTTCATGAAGGGAATCCACTACTTTCACTAATCAGTTACTAAGCCTTGGGTCCGGTCCCAACAGAAGTCAGAGAAATGATCTGAGCCTCTTTAACTGAAGGCTTTGAATATTGGATCATTGTGGGGGAGGGGAAATTAGTAATTTTTCCAGATGATGCTTTATTACATGCCTTGCACAACTACTTTCTACCTACCCATCATTATTCTAACATTTTTTACTTCATTTTCTTGGGTGCATTTAAGCTTGCAACCCTAAATCCATTTTTATTTTAAAGCATAAACTATCTAATTCTAACCTTATTTCATCCGAGGGCTCAAATTAAATTGTTGAGCTCCTCATTTATTCTCTAACTATCTACTGATTTTTCAAGTTTTAACAGTTTGACATATCTTTATTCTCTATCTAAAACATGAAAAGTTAAGATTAAACTATTTAATTTCTCATGGATTATGGCATATTGAACAATCTACACATAATCACTATTTTTGCAGTGAAAGTAAATAGTAGTGGCATTTTGACTTGCTCACTTTCATGTCTTATTTTTATCTTTTTTTTTCTCTTTTGGGGTTCATTTTTTATTCTTTTTGATCTTGTCTTTTCAAGTCCTTTGATATTTCTTTTAGGACTTTTAACCTCTTTTCATTTTTTATTATTTTTCAAAATATGGGAAAACAACTTGCAGAAAACAAGGTATGTACATATTTACAAGAATAATCATAGTCAATTAAAAAATTATGGACCCTATTATTATAGGACCCTAACAGGTTAATGGCTTGGAAGCATCACTTTTCTGTTTCAACTCATTTTTTTGTAGTTGCGACTCCAATTGAAGGAACTCAATTGTTTCATTTGTCTGTTGTAGATGCCTTGAAATATCAACAAGAGTTGCTTTGCTGATTTGCGCCATGTCTTTAGCACTTGATAGGATCAAATTGTGAAGAAATTGTAAGAGCTGGATGTGTTTCGCCATGTTAACTCGCTCGCTTGAATTCATGCTCGCTTGTCTTTAACTTTCTCACTTTATTTGAACTTGTTGGATTGAATTCACTCACTTGATTTTAATGACACGCTCGCTTGCTTTATTGCTTGAATGGCATGCTCGCTTGCTTTGTTGCTTGAATGGTGCACTTGCTTGTATTGGCTCACTTGCTCTTGCTTTCAACACTTGTTTGAGTTTTATAACTTTCTTGATTGAACTCTTGAACTCATTGTTGCTTGAACTTGCTTGATTCCTTCATTGCCACTTTGTAATTCCTTGAAGGTGCTCACTTGATTGTGCTTATTTGAAAACGAAGGGTGTCGAACATTGTTGAAAATGCACCCAAATGACAAATGACAAGTTCAAATAATATGACTCAGTTGAAGACTTAATAGACTTAATTGTCTTAGGTTGACCACCTTATCAACTCAAAATTGGGTGTTAGTTTCAACGAAGAATTCATCCGGACAATTCAACTCAGTTAAAAAATGTTTATCTGCAAGTGATACAAAAAGTGTTGCTAATGTTGGCTTGTCTTGGAATGCTTGATTTTGTAGCATTTTTAACTTGAATTCTTTGATTGAATGATGTGGAATGTGGCTATAGAAGACCTCTTTATCAAGTTGATGATGTGTTGCAAAAATGCATGTGATTTATGCTTGTGTACTTAAGCTTGATTACATGAGGTAGATTACTTAAGTTTGATGACTTGTATATTTAAGCTTGCTCATGTGCATGCAGTTGTTTAATTTGTTGTGTACCATATTACAAAGAGAGTGTCAAAAAAACTAGACAAAAGTCATGCACATGCATTCACCACACATGGTGTACCCAAGATCCCCTTATTCAATTTCGGGCGGATCTAGGACACAAGTACCACAAAAAAATATGATTTGATTAAGTATGGGGTACATCATCTTCTATATTTACAACATCTGCATTGAAGCATCTCAAGCACTCATTGTGATAACTCCGTAGAGGAATTTTGTCTTCAAAACTGACTGAACCATCTAGAGGTAAATATTTTACTTCAACAATCAACTCCTATTTATCACTCCAAATTTACAACAAAATTCAATCCTTATCACTCCACAAAATTACTTTCAACATTCAACTTATCACTCCAAGAATTACAAAAGTTTTAATGCATCTTATCACTCCATTTTTTTTTTAAATCACTTCTCTCTCCAAAATATCATCTTTCAATCCAATATAAATTATAGCCTCATTATTACACATACTTTTTAAAATTGTTTGATGAAGACACTTTGAGCATTACTTTAATTTTTATTTAAAAAATAGTGACTTGGCCTTGGAATTTTTTTTTTTTAAATCCTGGATGTTAAAAAAATATGGGTTGCTTCATTCACCGATCCAAGCATCTTTGTTCACATATCTTTCAACGCTGACAAGGGAAATCAATGTTCCACAACTGGGGACAAAATTGGTAGAGAGGTTCCTATTTGGATGGGAAGAGTATTTCCTTCCAGGTTCAGTATAACCGTCGATCAATCACTCACAACACATGATCACCATACGCAGTCTTCGATCAACCACATGTTCAATATCGTGTTGTCATTTCTCTCTATGTTAGAACACCAATTTCTCAGTTTGGCCCTCTCGATGTCTTATTCGAACCTGCTTCATCACCATTTTGAAACACATTAAACACTTGAGTTATAGGGCTCTGTAAAATTTAGTTGGCTGCCATGGTGGATTTGATGAGCAGCGACGACGAGTGTGATATCCTAGAAGGTATTGAGCAAGAAGATGATGAAGTCGTTTGGCCCTCTTCTTCTCCATTAACAGTCAAGGTCATTAGAAAGGCATTACTATTGGTCACACAAAGAGAGGATTTTGAAAGATTACTTGCTGTACTTGTAGTCAAAGGAAATGATTGTATGTTTTCACAAGCAGGTGTTACACTTCTAGATGCGATTGAATCACTATGATGGATTGTGGTCACTATTACTGCAGCGATTGCTGGACAAAATAATTTTTTGTTAACATAAATGAGGGACAAAGCAAGCATATTAGGTGTATGGCGCATAAATATAATGCTATCTGTGATGAATACATTGTTAGAAAACTTGTTAATACAAAAGATCCTGAAGCATCTAAGCGTTTTGAGTGTTTCCTAATGGAATATTACATTGATTATAAAAAAAAGTGAAATGGTGTCCTAGTGTTCCAAACTGTGGAAATTCCATACGTGTTGACGGAGATGCATAATGTGAGATTAAGTGCACTTGTGGAAAACAATTTTTCTTCAATTATTTCACTATAGCACACTCACCTTGTTCCTACTTGATGTGGGAACTCTAGGACAAAAAGTGTAAGGATGAGTCAAAGACAGTTAATTAGCTTACAGTTCATACGAAGCCATGTCCCAAGTGTAAGGATGAGTCAAAGAAAATTAATTAGCTTACAGTATTTTGTCACCATCTCTGCAATCCCCATCCCAGACATTGGAGGACCATGTTAGTGACCCCTATGTAATGTCATACATTACCATAAATGTCATTGCATCCCTTGGCATGTTAGAAACATAATATCTGTTAATAATTTCTCAAGCAGACCTTCAAAAACCTATGATTTTAGGTCAGCGCTGGTAGGTAGTTATGTCCTCATGCCCATGAATAAATTAACACTGAGCCTCACGCCCATTGGCGCTCTGTCTCAGAAGGGAACCCATGCCGAGCTGCTTTTGGAAAGTTTTTAAAAATAGAAACGAAGCTTCCATGTATAACATCTTCGTGGGCAGATTCATGGTTGTTTGTTCGACTAGATCAAGTAGAGTTTCTACCTTTGGTTTATTAGTTCCTACAAATGTGCAACTCCCCAAAGGGATAGACCTCTCCTCCACCTTATGTGGATCCCAAACCTCCTCCTCCTCTCCTATAAATTATTCTTCCTCACATTGATTCGGCTAGCTAAAAAGTCAATAGTTATAGCCGGTGTGTTGAAGAAAGCGGAGAAGAGCCCATTGTTGAGAGAGAGTTTAAGCCCATTGCCTCATTTTACCCGAATGAAGAATGAATGCTTAAGACGTGCCTGACTGAACCCGTCGAAGAAGATATACAATGGCAAGGCATAAGGTTGTAAGATTCTTTTTCATATATCAATAATTCATGACTGGTACCTAGTTCCAACTTTGTTTCCATTTATATTCAAAGTGTTTAACTCTCCTTGACTATTTGAATAGCTATAGATGAATGTATATGTTTGTATGATGTCATCGCTTGTTTGATCTTTTTTCAGGTGCATGGAAATCGTCACCAACAAAGTGCAAAGTGTGAAGACAAAGATCGAAGGATCGCTACTGCGTGCCATGACAAAAGCATTGGAATAAGGTAGGATATATGTTCCAGTCCATATTTCATTTACAAGCTAGGAACTTAAGAATTCAGCATGTTCCCTTGTTGCTAGACCCACCCTAGGGCTAGAGAGACCGCCTTTTTCCACAGAGGGGATTTTCCTGCTCAACAAATTGGCGACCATACTGGGGATTAGTGTGTTTTTCGTCTCTCGTTGTTTATTTTGAAGTTTTTCTTTTCTGTCCAACTTTGGTTGTATTGTAATTTCTCTGCTTTATTTTTCTTATTTGACTGTTTCAAGAAAATCCACCTATTCTCAAAGTGATAAGCCTGGATTTTTTCCAGCTGCCTTTTCCCCTTTCCTTGGTTTGCTTACTCGGCGCTGCTGTTAGCATGAAAGTTGCGCAAAATGGCGCGTGTTGCCTTTTGTAAGGGAGCGATTTTACCTATTCAGCGTTGATTACTGCTGAACAGCCAAGCCGATCCTGTCGGTTTGGTTTCTAGGCTTATTTTATGAGTTTCCAGTGCATCTTACCGTCTGAGTTGGTTTTTCCTCCCTGATTTACTCCACTTGGATTGGTCTTTGACTTCCCTATCTTGTTTATTTCAGTTGATTGTCTCTCATCGAATCAGTGTGGATTTTTCATCCTAGGGTTTCTAAGTGTTTCGAATCGTTTTTCCGGTGACGTGTTCGCTGAGTCTCTGAGCTGTATATGAGTTAGTTTAGTCATTCATCTTTTCAACCTGTTTTCTGATTTTTTGGTCTCTTCTTTAGATTCTATGTGTTGTAGGATTGTCGAACTGTCATTCTGGTGTCCGTTTGACCCTCCCTCCATCGCCCTAAGCATAGATCACATTGCTCATTGAGTCGACTTGAAAGTCCTTTTTCTGCATGAAGAAATGCATGTCTGGTTTTGAGTGTCTTATAAATTCGTTTTGAATTGGCATATTTTTGTTTTGATAATTTCTACAAAGTTTCTCAAAACTAGTGTTTTTTTTTTCCTTTTAGTGTAACACTGCATTATTGCTTCTCACTCATACAAAACAACAAAATTTTGCATTCTTTCTTTTCGCTTGAAAATGAAAAGTACTCTTTTGCATTAGTAGGTTTCTTCTTCATTAGAAAATGAAAAACAAGAGAAGTATTTTTCGTTTTCCACTTTGGTTGTGTTAGTAGCATAAAGGAAAGTGTTATTCTTGTATTCTGTTGATTGCTACTTTGTTGTGAACTTCTCTCCCTCTCTAAGCTAGCCTTTCATCAATTTGAAGTGGTATTCTTTCTCTCATATAGTTGTGCATTAGAGATTTGAGATTAAATTTGGTAAGGCGTTGAAATTGGAACATAATTTCAAGATAAACTATAAAAATAACTCAATCAACCGAAGGAAGCATTGAAACTTAATGTTCACACTTATAGGTCTAGGCTAGTGACGTGTTCCAGTGTTGTTAAACCTAGCAACTGTCGCTCGCGATATTGCATTAGACATAACTAGTACGGATTTGTGCCCCCCGTAAAGTTTAGTATATAAAGGGAGACCCTCATAGGTTGCAATCCTTTATCCACAGGAATTTGAGTCTGCCGCCCTGTAACCATGATACACCAAACACAACATTCACGGAGACTTCCTTCACGTACGTTAAGTCCTTGGTAATTTCTCTTTCATTTGATCACCAAGGTGTATATTGTAGTTCACAGGAGCTTGGTAAACCCTCTTGCCTAGAGTTACTCTGCTTTGAAGTCATAGCCCAGAAAACGACTAAAGTCTGCCCAGCCCTTTTCTTGACTCTTAAAACATGAAAAGGCAGAGTTTTGTTTCAGTGTCATAAAATTAATTACGCACAATCACACGCCCATTAAGATATTTTCTCGGCCGGTTCATGAGTAACTCCTTAGTGATTGTTCTTAAAGCCTCGAATTGATTATCTCTTTTCTCTCTTGTTTTTGAGACAAAGTCATGGTGGCAGAACCACCAGTTTTGTCATCCTCTTCATTACCTCGTAGTGAAGAGCCTCCCCCCAGAGTTTCTTTGGAGACACCTCAGTCTATTGGGACTCATAACCTTGAAGGTGCTATCCTCCCGAGTGTTCAACATCTCACCGCTTGATCTCCTCCTGAGGAGCCGTTTGACATCAACTAGCAGCCCCCGGATGCTTTTTTATTTTTGAGAGAAGATCCCCCTCAACTTTTAGATTCGCCCACGACACCTCCGTCCAGTGATTTTCCTTCTGTCGCTCACCAGTTGTTCCCTGACAGGTGTCGATCCGATATGGATGCCTCAAGCCTTGTTAGTAGTGAAGATAATTTTTTTTCTAGGGGAGAATATCAGTTCCCTTCGAAGAATTTTCCTTATTGTTAGTATGAATCCTTTGTCGAAGTGTACGAAAAAGGACCTCTTTAGCTACGCATAACTAATAGCCCTAACAACAAAAGTGGCTGCCAATATCTTCAGATCTCTGGTTAGTTGAACATAAAAGAGCTGCAAAAAACAGATCTATGCATGGAAAGACATTAAGTAGAAAAAACAAGGGTTTGCTCCATATACCAATAGACAAGACAAGAACAATTTTTGAAAGAATTTTTATATTAATTGGGCACCTGGGAGGAAAACAAGAAGGCGTATCCAATTCTCCTCAGTGGGATGGGTTCTTGGAAGTCCTCAACACTTCATATCTAAGATTTCTCTCTCTTGTTGGTGTAGAAAACCCACACAAAGAATGGAACTCAAAGGGAGCTCACACAACAAATGGTAGAAAAATGGGACGAAGTGTATAGATCCAGAGTGATCTAATAGGCAACAAAAGGTGAAGAACGGTAGGAAAAACCCTCCTATTTATAACAAAATATTGGGTCATTCTAGATCTTGGTGCATGGGTTAACCAGATCTAGATCCACTTTTTATGGAATATTTTGTTATATTTGTTGGAGGGAAAAGGTATTTGACTTGGGTCAAATCCCTTAATTTGTCAAAAATAAATAAATAAATGATTTATTTATCTTTTTAAGGAAGCGGTTAGAAGATAATCAAATAAATAATGATTTATTTAATTATTTAAGGAAGTGGTTAAAAGATAATTAAATAAATAATAATTTATTTAATTACTTTTGGGTGATTTGGTCATATTTAACAAGGAATGTTATCTAAATAGGATTTAAATAATTATTCCTAGAAAATAATAGGATAAATAAAGGTTTATCTAGTTAATTTCTTTGTTTTTGGGTTAAACATGACTGGGAATAATAATCAAATTATGGTTTAATTAATTATTCCATGAGGAAAATCAAACAAAATAGGTTTGTTTAATATTTCCTTTTGGGGTTTCCTGTTTAGACCATAAACAACCTAATAAATGTGGTTTATTAAGTTATTTTACATAGTGAAAACAATTTTACTTAGGGTAAAATTGGTCTTACATGGTGTACTTGGGTCCATCTAATGATAATAGGTTAGATGACCAAAAAATGGTGTAACAGATTGCCCCCCAGCGTGCGAGTGTCAGGAGCAAATCGTATGACCGAAGTACGTTGTAAGAACTCAATCACTAGACAACAAAAGGGAAGTCGGAGAGAGAAATGCAAGGTAGATAGTGTGCTGAAGAACTAGACCCTGAGGAGACGAGACTCGTAGGTGCAACAAGTCTCTTTTTATGAGAGGGTACCTGTGCTGAAGGCGGCGGGGGAGGCATACCTATGCCCGCCGAGACAAAGTACAAAAGAATAGTGTGTCCAGTAAACAAGGGACCGAACCATAAAGTACATCTGGCATAATCATGAGCCAGATAAAAATACAATGAGGAATCCCATATACATGCTGTGCCTGGGATAACAGCCAGGACTTGTACAATAATATCTGAGTACATGAGATACAAATACAACCCGAATGCCCCTTGTAAATGGGGAAGGGCTCAAAAAATCTGACTGATACATGCAAATCAAAGAGGCGCTGCAAGTGGCTAAGGCCAACATCATCAAATATCTGGAGCTGCATCGAAGGCTGCAAGGAAGAGGTCATCCGGGCATGTGGGGGGCTACCTGCAGGGCCACCCCCTCATGAGGGTTGAGACATCTCACACACACCTGGGAATCATCAAGAGCTGCTGCTGGATCACTGGACCATCAAGTATACGAATCTCGATCATGCTGAAAGGAGCTGGAGAAACAATCAAGTCAAAGGGAATGAGAGATCCCTTTGCCTGATCCGAGGCACCGAACAAGAGTGGAAGCTGGAACCAAGGTACACCGCCCTCTAGACCTGGCTTCTGGAATGAATGAGCTGATGTTGACAGAAGGAGGTCCGCCATAGG